>PVJL010005474.1:0-108088 GCA_004026885.1 Lyroderma lyra
AATTTTGTGGCATAAAGTCCTTCATAATATTTTCTTATAATCCTTTGTATTTCTGTGGTATCAGTGGTAATTTCTCCCCTTTCATTTCTAATTTTGGATATTTGTGTCCTTTCCTTTCATCCTTTGATTAGTCTTGCCAGGGGTTTGTCAATTTTGTTGACTTTCTCAAAGAACCAGCTCTTCGTAATATTAATTTTTTTCTATTGTCTTTCTGTTCTCTAGTTGGTTTAGCTCTGCTTTAATTTTTATTATTTCTTTCCTTCTGCTGACTTTGGGTTTTGTCTGCTCTTCTTTTTCTAGTTCTTTAAGATGGGATGCTAAGATGTTTGCTTGTGATTTTTCTTGTTTCTTAAGATAGGCCTGTAATAATACAAATTTCCCTCTTATTACCGCTTTCGCTGTGTCCCACTAATTCTGATACGTTTTATTTTCATTGTCATTAGTTTCTATATATTTTTTAATCTCATCTTTTATTTGTTCTTTTATCCAGTCCTTTTTTAATAAGCTGTTGTTTAATCTCCATGTATATGTGGTTTTTTTCTGCTTTCCTTTTACAGTTGATCTCCAATTTCAAAACTTTGTGGTCTGAGAATACACTCGGTATGATTTCGATCTTCTTGAATTTGCTGAGGCTACTTTTGTGTCCCAGCATATGGTCTATTCTTGAGAATGTTCCATGCGCACTAGAAAAGAAGGTGTAGTCTCTTTTTGCTGGATGAAGTGTCCCGTAAATGTCAATTATGTCCAATTGCTGTAATGTGTCGTTTGGAGCTGTTCAATTTAATTTCTTTAGTGGATAGACTTTTCAAATTAGTATATGTTTTTTCTTGAGAGAACCTTGATAATTTGGCATTTTCAAGAAATGTACCCTTTAAGCTACTTATAAATTTATTGGCATAAAGTTACACATAATATTCCCTTACTATCTTTTAATGTCTGTAGGGTCTCTATTGGTAATTTGTTTCTTTTTTCTTAGTCACTTCAGCTAGAAATTTATTAATTTAATTAATCTTCGAAAAAAACAATTTTTGGTTTCATTAATGTTTTTCTATTGTTTTTGCTATTGACTTATACTATCTTTGTTTTCTTTTTTTTACTTAGGTTTGATTTACTCCTGCTAGTTTTTTTTTAAGATGAAAGTTTAGATTAATTGATTTGAGACTTCTTTGATCTTCTTACATAAATATTTAATATTTTCCCCCTAAATATGATTTTTCCCACACATCACAGCAAATTCTCATTTAGTTAATTTTTTCCCAGTTTTTTTTTTTTTTTTGTGTGTGTGTGTTTCAGACCCATGGATTTTTAGACTAGAGTTGCTTAATTTTCAGATATTTGAAGCTTTTAAAAATTTTTTATTTTTGTTAACTTTTAATTTAACTATCTTGTGGTCAGAAGACGTACTCTATAAGGTTTAAATATTTTGAAATCCATAGACACTTGTTTTAAAGCCCAGCGTATGATCCATCTTGGTGAATGCTTTATGTGCACTTTATAAAAATTGGGCAGTCGGTTGGTGTAGTTTTCTAAAAATGTCAATTGAATGAAGATAGTCATTTAGTTCTGTCAAAAATACTGATATTTTTGTCTAGTTTTAAAATAAATGACTGAAAAGAGGAGTGTTAAAGACTTGATGATTGTGAATTTGTCTATTTCTCCCCTTAGTTCTGTTATTGCTTCGTATATTTTGAAGTACTGTCATTAGGCACCTAGATATTTATAACTTATCTTTTCCTGATATATTAAACCTTTTGTCATTGTCTATAGCGGTACTCCTTGTTTTGGTGTCTGTTTTGTCTGATTTAACATAGCCACTACAGCTTCCTTATGTTTTCATTTTGCACTGCATATCTGTTTTCAGTTTTTTCACTTTTAATGTGTTTGTTTCTTTGCAGTTCAAGCACATACTTTACAGAAAACATACAGTTGGGTTTTGCCTTTATATCTAGTTTGGCAATCTCTGCCTTTTGATTGAAGTATCTGGCCTATTTACATTTAATGTAATTATTGATATGGTGGCTTTAGGTTTCCAATTTTTGTTATTTGTTTTATATTGGTATTACTTTTATTTACTGTTCTTCCTTTTTTCTTTTGTGTTATTTATTTTTTTTTTTTAGTATTCCATTTGAATTTTTTTGGTTGGCTTTTTGCTGTGTCTTTATTACTTTTTTAATGGTTGTTCTGGGGTTTACAATATGCACCTTAAAATTAATATTTGAATTACTTAAGGTAAAATATATATCTTGAAGCAGTTTATTTTTATTTGCAAACTCCCAGTACTATTTTTATTATATATAGTTCATGTAAGTATGTCATAACTGAGTTAACTGAGAGTCTATTGTAGGGGAATTGATAAATGCTGTATTCATGTAAGTAGACTCTCTGTTAACTAGAATGCAAGCAACCAACACTCTCAAAAAGCCAGTTGCTTGAGAATGCTGGTTGCTTGTTTTTTGGTTAATGCAGAGTCAAATATATATGTATAAAATAGACTTCTCCTAGTGACTTTTTTCTTTTCTGCTAGGGATACATTCACTGCATTTTTGTTTATTTGAAATGTCTTTATTTTCTTTTAGTTTGAAAGATAACTTTGCTGGATATAGAATTTTTGATTTGTAATTTTTTTCTCCAGCACTTTGAACATTTCACTTCAATTTCTTATAAGCATTTAGTTATTAATTTCATTGTGGCTTTCTTGTGTGTAATGTGTGTTTCTTTGGCTGCTTCAAAAAATTTATCTTTATTTTTGATTTTCTGAGTTTGATTATGATATGTCTAGGGGTGATTTTCTCTTTGTTTATTCTGATTGAGATTCATGGAAATTTTTGGATCTGTAAATGAATGTTTCCAACAAATTTGGATAGATTTCAGATGTTATCTAAAAAAAAAACCTCACACGTTCATTTTTTTCTGTCCTTCTGATATTATTATCACAGCTGTTTGTTCACAGAGATTCCTGAGGTATTTTTTTTTTTTTGAAATTGAATATTTTTTCTTTGTCTTTTTTTTAGCTAGGGCATTTTCTATAGATCTGTCTTTAAGTACACTGATTATTTTTTTTTTTTTTTCATTTTTCTGTCTGCTCTTAAGCTTACTTAGCTATTTTTAATTTGTCATTTACTTTTTAGCTCTATAATATCCTTTCGAAAATAATTCCTACTTTTGTGTTGAGATTACCCATCAATTATGCTGGCAAATTTTCTTTTAAGTCTTCCAATATATTTTCTGTTAATTCTTTAAACACATTTATAACTTCTTTGTTGTCTTTACTTGCTAAATTTAACATTTGGCCCAAGTTACAGTTAGATTCTATTGATTGCCTTTTTTCCTTACTATAGGTCACAGTTTTCATTTTTTTGAATGTCCAGTAATTTTTTATTGAGAACTAGACATTGTAGATAATGTCGTGAACTCTGTGGTCTTTTCCTGTCTATTATTGGACTTTTTGTTCTAGTATATGATTAAATTGCCTGAATTCAAACTGTAGACTTCGTCTCTCCAACAAACAGCTACTATTAGTTTATAAGGCTTCCAAATGCAGCCTTTTTATTTGTCTTTTGTAGTTATTCTTATTGCTGCAAAATTTGGCAGCCACCCAAACATTTTGGCTTGGGGCAGCTCACCCTCTCTGTGGTGTCCTTGCTTCTGTACTTCTTCCTGTCCAAGACCTCCCTCCCCAGTTTCTACCTATTTCAGACTTTATATTCTGATTCTTCTGGCTTATTTAGATTCACCTTTACTCAGCTGAGCTGCTCGTGGTTGGGAAACACCCTCAGTTAAGAAAAGTATCAAATTCTAGTTCTGTTTAAATTAAAAAAAATAAATTTTTCTCTAGTCTCTATTACTTTTTCCACCAGGGTCTTATATATAATTTAGTTGGTAGCCAGGAATTTGTACTGCCCTTGCTCTGAATTTCAATCTCACTGCTTCTGAGGCTTTATTGCTGCTGAGATTCCCCCTTTAAATTTTTAGTTGTCTGAAAATTCAGTTTCCAAGCCTGAACTCAGTCTCTGACTTCTTTAGCTAATAAGGCTGTTATTTTTCTCACTGCAGGTCAGCAGCCATACTCATGGATATTGAACAGAGCCGTGGATTAAATACCCATAAATTCAAAATTCTTTTTTTTTTTTTTTTTGTATGTGGGTAGTTCCCTGGCTGGGAATTGAACCCAAGCCACAGTGTTGACAGTGCCAGCGCCAAAGCCTTAAGGTACTACACCACCAGGGAACTCCCAAATTCAAAATTCTTAACTTTTCCAGTTGTAGTTTTTTTTTTTTTTTAAGTGGGTAGTAAGTTGTTTATTGATTATACCATGGTAATGGATGCTACACAAGCTTCATTCCTATCTATAATTTTATCTGGTACCATAATTTAGTTTAGATATAGTGCATAGGATATGCCAACAATTATGAATAACCAAATAAACTCCATGACTCTGCTTGGGTGACCCTTTTAACAGTGAACTCCAGGTCACAATACAGTAGCTGTCAATTCAAGACACCAAAGTTTCTTCTGAAGACAATGGCTTCTGTGCTCAAACAGGTTGGAAATAAATTTCAAGTGCAACTTGGCATCACCCTGAAGGAATTCTAAGTTCGTACTGTTGGAGTAATTTACCAAAATGGCTTCAGAGAAGGTGAATTTTACATAGCACATTTTAAAAAAAAGAAACATTTATTCAGTGTCATGATCAGACTATTAAATTTAGCAGTCAATAGCCTGGGTGAAAAAAATCCTACGTTAAAAACCCTTTGTCGGAATGCTTTACACTTTTCACAGAACAGAAATGAAAATAACTTGTTATACAATTAGTCACAAATCGAGGTCTTAAGTTTTTGCCCATATGCATGAGCATTGTCTAAAACATGTCTTCTTGGTAGCAGCTGGGCCCTGCCATCACTGTGCTTGGTTGAGTTCACAAACCTCTTGTAAGCTGTGGCTTTCCTGTCATTTCTCTGGCTCTCTCCTGCTAAGCTTTGTTTCCTGGCAGTCATTAAAACCTTCTGCCATCGCCATAGCTACTGCTGCTGCTGGAACCATGATAGCCAACTTGGTTTTATTGTTTCGCAAAGTATTGACCTTTACCACCATAGGGGCCAGAGCTCCTGTCTCCAAAGTTTCCTTCTTATCATGGGTCCAGACTTTTAAGATTGATTGTTGTAATTCCCAAAATAATTGTAGCTTCTGCAACCTCCAAAATTGCTTCCATCATTACCAGATCCATTATCACCATCCTGATTACCACCATGACTGCCACCAAAGCCACCTCGACCACTGAAGTTTCCCCCATGATCAAAGTTGTCATTCCCACCAAAACCACTCCCATGCACACCACTGAAATTTCCAGAACCACTTCAGCCTCTTTGGCTGGATGAAGCACTAGCCATCTCTTGTTTAGATAGAGCTTTCTTTACTTAACAATTGTGGCCATTCACAAGATAGTATTTCTGAATGACAATCTTGTCTACAGAGGCATGGTCATCAAAGCTCACAATAACAAAGCCAGTCACGATTTCAGTCACTTCCATTTTCCCATATTCTTCCAAATAATCTCTTAGGTGATGTTCTTCAGAGTCTTCCTTAATAGCACCAACAGAAATCTTTTCCACAGTGAACTGGGTACCAGGTCTTAGAAACTTCTCTTGAGACAGCCCTCTTTGGTTCCATGGCTCTTCCATCTACTTTGTGTGGCCTTGCATGCATGGCTGCATCCACCTCCTCCACAGTGGCATAGGTGACAAACCCAAAGCCAATGGAGTGCTTTGTGTTTGGGTCTCATTACCATACAGACTGTGAGCATTCCCCATTGCTCAGAATGGTTTCTCAGACTCTCATCAGTTGTTTCAAAGCTCAAACCTCGGGTGTGGAGCTTCTGCAGCTGTGGTGCTCTTTGGGAGACCCTGACTTAGCCATGCCTACTGTGGGAGGGGCTTACCAATGCTTACTTGGTGTTGTCCACTGACAGAAAGACCCATTGCAGTTTATAAAAATTGTTTCTTTTACTTTTGCTTGTATTTGGATACTTTCTAAGATCTTTTAATCATCCTAATTTAACCTCCACTCAATACTTTATAGTTATCTGTAAGGGTCTCATAGTCATTTTTTAACATCTTTATAAAAATATTTTATAGTTGAGTCAAATATATGGTGATGGAAAGAGAACTGACTATGGGTGGTGAACACAGAATGCAACACATGGACGATGTATTGTAGAATTATACACCTGGAACATATGTAATTTTTACTAACTAATGCCATTCCAATAAAGTTAACAAGAAAAAAAATATTTTAAAGCAAATTATAAACATCATGCCATTTCACAACTAAATAGTTCATGTGCAGCCTGCAAAAATAAGGAAATTTCTAAAAGTATCCACCATAATATTATCATATTTAACAGAATTAATAATAAGTCCTTATTCTCTTTTAATACATTTAGATTTTCTCAGTTGTCCCTAAAATGTCTTTTACAGTTAGTATTTTTGAAATATTTGAAATAGAATGCCAAAAGGTCCAGAGACTCTTGTTGTTATATCTTATAAGTATCTTTTATTTGGATTTTTCTTATCCTTCCTTTTTCAAATGACATGGAGTTATTAAAAATAACACAACAGGCTTATTTTTCTGTGGAGTGGCCCATATTCTGGATTTGTCCAGTATTTAACTTGTTTTTATCACTGTATTTCCTAGAAACTTGAATCTAGAGCTAGAGACTTAATTAGAAACAAGTAAAACATTCTTGGCAAAACATATCCCTGATGATGCTGTTTACTTTATGATTCATAGTATTAGGACACATAGTGTCTAATTTCTCTGCTATTAGATGGACTTGTGGGTTCAGGTGGTCTTCCATCTCCTTCCATATTTTTTCTTAGAAGATTACTTGATTAGCCAACTTGGGAATCATTATCTCACCTAGATCCAATAGATTTATGTTACAATCATATTTCTACTCTCCCATTCCTAATTTATGTCATCACCAAAATGAGAAATAATCCTTAAATTTTTTTGTAGCTCTGACTGAATCCACAAAATTAAGAAAACATCTGAATTGAAATAATTTATCTCAGTCATTTATCGAAGGCATATATTTATACACTGCTAAGTATCCTTGGCTTTCTATATATCTGTCTCCTAAAAAGTAGTCATTGTCTTTCTGATACTTTATCATTTATTTGTTTATTCGATTGATTAGTACAAACGGGTGTAGTGAAAAATTCGAGACAATTGCAGTTACCCATTTAGGGCTGGAGTTACTGATATTGATTCTGTTGACTTAGTATTCATTATGTGTTGAATTCTTCAATCACAGAAAACTTCTTTTTTATATTATGCACCTCAAGTCAGTTTCTATAGATTAGATTATATGAACATGATTAAATTTTCTTTTATATATCTCAACTGGCAGCATTTCCATGGGCAAAATAAAGGCCTTTGAAATATCTTCTTATTTGATTAAGACATGCTGTATTTTTTTAGCCTCTTTCTCTCTTTTCTAAATCAAGATTTAGTCATGTTAATTAGAACTGGTAGACCCTACAGCCAAATTTTAAATCAAGCCAATGGTCTCATTCCTTGAAACAGCAGTGGACATTTGTATGGGGAAATCTTCCTTTATTACCATTCATTATGGTGGAAGAAGCAGAGAAATTACTATTGTAGAGTAATTTAATACTGTTTTATTAATGTGGTCTTTCATCTCAGTAAGGAGTTCTGGGATTCATGAGGATGTCCATTTTCTGTGAAATACTACCCCATTTAAATGGATTAATTCACAATCTGTAGTTATAAAAACATAAAAGAATAAAGATGAACTAAAATCTGAGTAGAGAATAAAATGTAAGGATCAATTAACTTGCATCCTTGTTAAAAAATTATTATGTGTACTATTACCTTTAATAATTAGATACACTTTTTCTATTTCTCACCTGAGCTATTGTTCTTTTTTATGTCAGGTACTTGACATGTTGGAGTGGAGAAGAGGAATTAAAACTTGATTAATGGTCCCAAATAATTTAGAGTTTAAATCATTCAGATAAAATAAATTGTATAAATGGATGCTTGTTTCTAAATAGTGGATGGCTCTTTTAGCAGGCATTTTTTGGTGTTTAAATTACAGTTTACTTTATCCGCCCAGGAGGTTTACTGGAATAATGATGTTGTGGGCATTTTAGAGAACTTATATGAAAGGAAATTTTTCATGTAGTGCTGAGATAGCACAGGGACTTGGTCCCAGGGCTAAAGAATACAGGTGACCAGGAGGAATGTGGGATAAACTGACCATAAGAATGCCACCAACCCCATCACTCCCTACACAAAATTGCAGAAGTGGCTGATTATTACCTCCCTTTCTAACCACTTACTTCCTTGCAGTTGTTGAAACCACTGTTTGGCATGCGCAGTTGATCAAGGTTTGTCTTCTATATGACTTTCCCAGGGTGGTGATAATGAGCAGTCCACCATCTTGCCCCACAGCAAAGGTGTGATCGTAGCTACCAGGCATTGCAGGTGGGAAAGGAAGTCTGCCTTTTACACAAAGTCCACCATTTTCCATAAGCCCACCTTTCTGCTCCAGCCCACTGGTCCCCAGGTTGTAAAAGTGGCCAAGCAGAGCCAGCCCGAGTCAGTTTGGAGGACCCCCTTTCCTCTGTGCTGCCTCCTTTGTGCTTGAGCATAAGCTTATTAACATTTATCTGGAAATTTTTCTGGGGCTTTTTGTTAATTTCTATGTTGGAGAACCCAGGAACCCCAATGCTGGTAACAATGCTGTCTGTGTAGAAGAACATAAACTTTTCGTGTAAGTCTTCATTTTCATAGCAACTATTATTTTTCCCGAAGGGAAGTGATAAATCACAGCGAAACGAAAGGATTGTCTTTTAAAACCAGGTCGTCTTTAATTCAATTGAATATTCATTTTGTTCTTCATACTTGAGTAGTTCTTTATTTCTCCAGATCAGAGTATTTGTGTTATATTGTTTTCTGTATGTATTTTGCATGCATTTGTATGTCTGTATTTCCATATGTATGGAATAAGTTTGCTCCACGGCATTTAATGCATAAAAAATGCCACATTCATTTAATTTTTTTGGTTTTTAAATACAACTTGGCTCAGGCTCCACTTAACCACAATGTTTTCAGTCCTCAGAATCATATTCTTCTGTCCAGCCTCTGAGTTTCCGCATTAGAAGGAAGTAGATCTCAGCTTCAATTTGAATGCTTTTCCTGGCTACCTGCCAGAGTTGTTAAGATGCGGGGCGGAGTGATGGCTCTTAGGACTGTGGCCAATTCCACTTTGACCTGTTGTCCATGGGCATTTAGGCTTTTTGTTTTTTCCCTTCACTTATGAGTCCGAGCTCTCAGTGGTAACAATGGAGATGGGTGTCAGGAAACCTTTTTGTTGGATCAGTAGAGCTTCTCTTGTAGAGCTGTCTTGTTTTTTCAAGACCCCCAAACTATAGATTTCATATCACCTGTGGTGGACTATTTTCATGGGTATTATAATGTGATTTATAATAAGAAATACATGTTTAGTTATTGTTCTCATTTCTGGCATAGAGTTCCTAAAATCCTTGCAATTTCCTAAGTGATGAGAGCATCAAAGGAGTCTTTTGTTATGTTAAAGAGGTGGCTTTTGGACAGCCCTTTAGAATGGGGGCTGGTAGCTGGGAGAGCTAACTATGCAATTGATTAGAGGGTTGGAACTTTTAGTATTATCCCACCAGTCTCCATGTTGGGGAGCGGGGCTGGATATTGAGTTCAATCACCAATGGCCAATGATTTAATCAGCCATGCACATGTAATGAAGCCTCCATAAAATCCCAAAAGGGCAGGTTTGGAGAGATTCTGAGTTGGTGAACATGTGGAGATTTGGGGAGAGAGGTGCTCCTGAAGAGGGTCTGGAAGCTCTGCACCCTTTCCCCATACCTTGCTTTATGTGACTCTTCCATCTGGCTATTCCTGAGTTATATCCTTTTATAAGAAACCGGTGATGTAGTGAGTAAACAGGTTTCCTGAGTTCTGTGGTCCACTCTAGCAAGTTAATGGAACCCAAGGAAAGGGTCGCATTGGAACCTCAATTTGTAGCCAGTTGGTCAGAAGCACAAGTAATAACCTGGGCTTGTGATTGTCATCTGAAGTGGAGGGTCACCTGTGGAATCTGATGCCTCTCTCCTTAGATAGTCTCAGAATTGAGTAGAATTTTAAAAGACACCCAGCCAGTATCCTAGAGAATTGGCTGGTGGTATGTGGGGAAACCACCCTCCCCCAATGCATTGAAATCTGGTCTAGAACCCCTCTAGGTACCATGAAATGTCTAAGACATGTCCCTCTTTTTCACAAGCATAGCCAAAAAGAGCAGTTCTGTTTCCTTAGAGCTTGGTTGATGTCTGAAATACACGTATACTCCTGCTGCACCTGAATAAAGCAAAGATCATTTTCACTTTTCTAGAGATTTAAATCCATGCTGTCTAGTCGTGACGTCTGTATGTTGTTGGCCAACCAAGAAATGCACCCAAGTGGTGGGACACAGGGTCCAGTCCCTCCATCAGCAGCCAGTTCTGAGTATCCTCCAAAGATAAAGAATAGCCATGCTCATTTTCTCAAAATCATTTTGCTTCAATTCTAGAAGCTATAACACATGTCAGGGGACATTATGCTTAAAAAGATTCTTGGTAATCTGGAGAGCAGGTTCGATTGTACAATACAATGTTTGTTCCAACCATGTCACACCTTTATTTATTTTTAAAACAAATCTGGCTTGATGCTTACTCATCAGGGTTGCCATGAAATTCAATCTTGATCATTTGGGGCTCTCTTTTTCCTTTTCCCTCAGTATAACACAGGATTCACAGAATGTACTTAGTTTAGAACATGGTTTCTCAATCTTGACACTATTGACATTTTGGATCGAACAGTTCTTTGTTGTGAGGGACTGTCCTGTGCACTGTAGGGTGTTTAGTAGCATCGCCACACTACCCATTAGATGCAAAAGCACCATCTAGGTGCTCATCTCCCCACCTTTCTTCCCCCTTCAACTGAGACACCTGGAAATGTCTCCAGGAGTTGTCAAGTATCCCACCGAGGGATAATGACTCGTGGTTGAGAACCACTGGTCTAGAACAATTGGGACGGAGCCTAGTTTCAGTCCTAGTTTTCATGGCTGCCACTCGCCTGCCTTTGTCCCTGACAGTGCCTGCCTGTCATTGTCTGACGGCTTGTGCCTCCACCTCCCCTCTTCTGAGTCATGAGGACTTTTTGCCAAGGCTCCAAGCTGCAGTCCTTATTGTCTAGACTCTTAGGCACCCATGCAGTGACTTCTCAGCGGTATCATAAGCCCCAGGGGCTCCTAAGTACACAGAACAGAATCCTTTTGGGAGACTCTTTCCTCTACTGTTTGGGGATCCAGCTGTTCTCAAGTTCAGTTTTTTTTTTTTTATCTCCTTCATTTTTACAGCTCCTCTCATCGTAGAAAATCTTGTTCAATGCTGGTAGGGAATTCGTTTGGAGAACAGTTCATAATTATCTGGGAAAAGTAGAACCCCACTTCAAGGATGCAAAGCCCTGGTTTTCTCGCCAGTACCCAGTAGAGGGAAAATGTAATTCACCTATCCTTTCTCTCACTTATTATTTTTTAAATTGGTGTTCTATCCTCTAATACTTTTCCCTTCCTGTATTCTCTGTTCTTTTCTTCTCAGGCCATTTTCTTTCTTCTGTCATCTTCTGTTCCTTCTCCAAAGCAAGTGGTTATGGGCACAGCAGCTCTAGATACATGAGAAGGAATGGGAACCTTATCTATCCTACATGTCTGTTGATTCAGAAGAGGCAGAAATTGGGAGTTATGTCCATTTTCCTGGGAGAAAAAAAGTTCTATGCATTTGGATGGGGCCCAAAAAACACTTATCGTAAAGTACAAAATATAATTGAAATGTTAACAATGCCAACACAATGATGTACTTCTTTCTTTTCCCTCTTTTTAATATTTATTTTGTTCCTGTTCAGTTTATGGCAAATATTGCTCGAACCTTGGAATCAAGAGCTCTGGCTTGTCTCCATAGGGGAGGGAGCAGGCTGGGGAGAGCAGTACACACTTTAGTGGAAGTACTTTCGATGGGAGGAGTTAGGCTACTATCATTTGTTGGACGTTAAAAAAACAAAACAAAACATTTTCAATCAAAGTGAAAGTGGTGACAGGATTAAGAGTCATCCAGAAATCGGGACTGAAAATTTTCTGGCAGTGTTTCCAAAGCTGGAAAAATCACAATTTTTTTTTTCTTTTTCCACGAAAGGTCATGAAGCTCACTTAGTCCCTGAATAATATAGTGACCACATGCTCAGACATTTTCCAAATCTGAGTGTCTTCCAGGCCACCCTTTCTGCCCTTGTCTCCAACTTCACCCACACCCCCGCCCAGGCCATTGTAGGATGTTGATGGGGACAGGTAGTCTTGCTTTCTGATTCTGTCCTCTCCTCCTCACAGTCACTGAGGGGATCCTGTTTGCTGTAATGCGGATGTGTCCAGACCAGTTTTCCGAAGTGGATACCCTGGGGATGAAGTCATTTCTCTACCACAGCTGGAAAAAGGTTATGGGCTCTGAGCCAGGCTCCACCCAAAACTTGGCAAATAATCAGCCATTGAAGTGGTCGGCCTTGGGGGTAGACCAGTTGTATCATTTTGAATGGATGGAATACAATGACACTGGCCAGTTTCAAATGGTACGTCCGGTCAGCCTAGTCTCACTGGGCCAAATTCAAGGTGTCAGTAGGCTGACCAGACGTACTATTCAAAATGGGACAGTACCATTGTTTTCTGTCCATTTAAAATGGTACTTCTGGTCAGCCTACTTGGGGGAGCTGTTCCATAGCTCATCTTCTCGTTAGTGCGTTTGTTCAGTGCATTTGGGTCCTTCTGAGGTAGTAAACTGGCATACCTCACAGAAAAGTCCTAGGTGTTTCTCCCCAGCCGTGACATCTGCTCTCTCTTGAATCTGGCTTTATTGGAGTCTCTAACCTCCTCACCACCCTGATCAGTGCCGGAAGGTAACTGGAGAACAGTTTGATTTCTGTCCTCAAGTACCATTCTTATTGTTGTCTAGACTCATGTAATTGATGCTAAGCTGACTGCCAACAATGTAACCTAATTTGCACCCCAATTCATAAGCCAGTAGTATCCCAGATGATGTTGCTACTGTAATAGCATTACAAAACATAGACTTTATTTTTTAGAGCATTTTTAGGTTCAAAGGAAAACTGAGTGGAAGTACAGAGGTTTCCCATAACTTCCTGCCTCACACGTGCACAGCTTCCCCCCTTGTCAGTACCCCTCACCTGAGTGACACATTTGTTACAGCTGAGGAACCTACATGGACAAGTCATCACCACTCAAAGTGTATAGTTTACATTAGGGTATAGTGACACGTTAGGTTAACTCACATGATATTTTGTTATGCAAAGAAAATACAGCTACCTAACAATTTTTGGAAAAACATTCCAGGTATATTGGAATAAAAGTAGTAAGTGATAATACTTGTTTAACGAACATCATCAAACCTAAGAAATTAGAGTTCCCCTTTTCCTTGGCCCATGTACTCAGCCCTATTGCCTTGCTCCCTCTGCCCTCAGAGGTAAACACTTATTCTGAATTTTTACTTTGTCATTCAATGGAGTTCTTCCTATTTTTACTTCATTTACAGAGCATGAGAGGCAGTCAAGTATAGAAATTAATAGCACAGACTCTGGAATCAAACTACTTGGATTTGAATCCTGGGGTCCCCGTTTATTAGCTAAGCAGCCTGTCAAAGTTATTTAACTTCATTATATATACCTCAGCTTCCCTGTCTGTGAAATGGGGATAGTAATAGTACCAACCTTTTAAGGTTGTGGAGAGTAACTCATTTAGTACATGAAAAATCTTAGAACAATACTTGGTACATGGGAAGTTCCATATTAAAGGGTTGCAATTATTATCAAAAAGCAAAAATTTGGCATGTTTTTAAATTTTACATAAATCTTATACTATGTATATGTACCTTTTTGCAACATTCATTATTTGCTTAATATGATGTTCGTGATCAAATACTCATCTGTGTTGATATACATAGCTTTCTTTTATGGTGTCTCATTGTGTGATTTTAGTCTAATTTATTTATTTATTCTCCTACTGAAGGACGCTTGAATACGAGTATGTGTCCATCAGATGTCCTTCAACAGGACATTTTGAATGACTGTTTTTGTATGTGTCTCCTTATGCTCAGGAGCAAGATTTTCTCCAGGGTTTATGTACAACAATAGAATTGCTGTGTCTTAAGTTTTGTTTGTTTATTAAATAATTGAATACATTTCTTCACAATTCAACCTTACAATCCCCCCACCCCGCCGCCCCCAAACACATTAATCTCTCTTTGCAGCAAAGAAACTTAAACTCTCTGGTTAAGGATAACCCAGTCCCTTCAGTTTAAATGGTCTGTTTTGGATGACCCATGCCTTAGGGTAGATGCCAAGTTTCCCTGTTTCACCCCCTGTCCCTCCCTGTTCCTTGCTAAGTGGCCTTGGCGCTTATAAGGTGGCAGGGCTTACTGGTCTGGTGGCGGTGAGGACCGGCCAGGAGGGCCAGACCCCTTACCTTCCTGAGGAGGTTGCCTGGCCTCCTCTCCGGTCTGCCATTCTCTGCTGCAGACTTGGGCCTGACTGTTTTCACCAGTCTTGAAATCACCGCATAATGAAGCTGTTTTCTCTTAATCAGTCCTCTGCTATCTCCCTAGCACTTCTCATAACTCTGTAGTCCCCACCCGCTGGTCAAGACAAATGGAAACTTCTGGACTTTTGCATGGACTTGGTGGGCAGTGGGGGAGTCAAGGGTGCTGCTCCAGTTCATGGACCCCACCCCGCCCCGTCTCCTGTAGTATTGCTGTAGACTGCGTCTGCATCAGGCTGGCTGTAGCTGCCCCCTGAGTCCCCTGGGCTCCCCTTGCCCAGCAGACCAGCTACATCCAGCTTGGTGTACCGTTACCTCACTTGATGTTTCTTCTAATGATCTGGTGCTTCTGTCATGGCTCCTTTTGAGGTTTCATCTCGAGGGGAAAAGTGCGAATGCTCAGATTTGATTTCTCAGCTTTACGTCTCTTACTCTAGACGTTCGTGTGGGCAAGAAGGTCACGGTCTCCCCTCTCTTTGCTCTTGGGAAAGAACTCTCCGTACAGCCCGTCTGCCTGTTGGGCATTTGCTTTGCATTCCTCCCTTTGGACGAAATGGCTGGCAGGTGCAGGGAGGGAGAGAGAAACCAGCTTGAGGTTAGGTGCACAAAAACGAGGTTGTCGCAGCATGGAGCCTGCTGCACAAATGCCAGCATATACCTTTGAACAAGTGTGAAGGTACTGCTGATAACAGGACAGGGAATTCAGTCTGGATTCTGATGGGAAATCAGAGTATATTGTTGGTGTAGTCCTTGTCTTTTGTGAGGCAAACAGCAACTGTATTTGAAGGAGAGCTCTGTGGAGTCACCACCCTGGGCACCAAGGAGTGTATGGACTACCTAGCACAGTGTCAGAGCTTGCCTGAGGCGGTGGAAGGATGGGGTCACCAACCTGAGGGTGGCAGAAAAAGGAGGCCAGACGCATGGCAGAGCAGAGGGCACAGGGCCGGTCGGCGATGTGGCCAGCAGAGCGTGGGCCTTCGAGGTTCCCACAGGCTCTGCATGTGGATGGCCAGGTGGATTCAGTCAGAACTCTGTTGTGATCTCTGTACGAATGATTTATGTCCTTGGAATAAGATCATTCATGTCTTTTGCCTCAGATAGTGGGTTTAAGGAATGGAGGTGCAGGGGAGAAGTCAAGGTGACTACCTCAGCTGGTCATGAGCTTGCCCATAAAGGAACTTTCTAAGCCTGCCAGTATTATCACAGGCTAGTTAGTTTAGCCATCGCTGCATTTCAGGGGTGCCTGGGGTGAAGGGTTGTAGTCCCTCTCTTTTGTAGCTCTCACAGAGCACCAATGAATCAGCTCAGATGCAGTGAAGGAGCGGGACACGCGGGGTATCCACCGCAGAAGTAATCTCACTGGGAGACAGCGAGAGCTTATTTAGTGTGTGTGAAAATCCTCTCTTTAGGCATTTGTTCTGGGAGGAGGAGTGAGAATGTAACACGCAGGAATGAAAGGGTCCAGTCACGTGCAGAAAAGGCACAGGTTAAATTAAAGATTCAACATTTTCACCCCCGAGTAACGTTAGCGCACCAGGGGCGGTTTCATGCACTGGACGTCATGATTTGGTGACGAGCCATCCTGGGGTTTTACCAGCGATGAGATGACAGAAGAGGGGATATAAAGTGAGCAAAGGCTGACGATCTCTGGGACAATCTCTGGAAGACATTGCAATTCATTCTCACTCTCTAATAAGATCACATGAATTTCTGGAAATGGGCAAATGCTGACGAGTCAAAGGTCTTATCGTAAGTTTATTTAATATACATATGCAAATATATATAGTATAAAGAGATACAGCTAAAATATGTTTGAATAATTTTAAAGGGCAGGAAGAAAAAAAATCGTCAAGGACAAAGAGAAATAACAGTAGCGCTAAACTTAAAGATCACACACACACACACACGCACACACACACGCACACACTCATGCGTACACAATGTTGTTTCCTGCATTAATTGAGCAAGTAGTTTTGGCCATGTTTCTTAACCTGTTAGTGTTCCGCTTCCATATTTATAAAGCCAAGTTCACATTGCTGGCCCTTTATCTCACTGAGAGGCTAGGAGGGCTAATGGAATCTTCCCTTGGTTCGGAATATCGACCTTCCAGTGCACAGAACCAAATTCCATTTTCCATATCAGACCATACACATCTACTCAACGAAAGAGTGGAGAGAGCTCGCTGGCATCTCGCACTTCACCCATGACATTTAGCTTTGATACAGCAGCTCCTCTCCTTAGCCTTTAACTTTCTTCCCATTTCTAAGAATTAAGTTGGAGTTTGGCATAGGGACTGAGGTGTATTCTATTAAGTGGTGTTGACAGATTTCTGTTATACGGAGACCAGAGAATTTAGCAGCAAGCCTGAGAGAGTGCAGGCTAGAAAGAGAAGGAAGAAGAACGTGCCAGAGTCCAAGACAGTAGCCCCTTCCCTGGGATACATACCATGCAGAAGGAAGACGGGACCCAGGAGCAGAATTGTACAGAATAACGCAATTCCCGGGTGAGAAATCTGAATGCCTGAGATTAGCATCAGTAGGAGTCAGAAAATGTTCTTTAAAAAGGAGACGTTGCGTGCCACTTCCCGTTGTTTCACTACGAGTTCTCTGCTGGTCCTTTTTTAGTTTTCTTTTCCTGGGTCTGGAAGGTTCGGGGCTGGTTATTGGGCAGTTCTCTTCCTGGCGATGGTACTGCTAAAGGGTTACAGTTATTAGCAGCAGACTTGCTTTTTTCTTCCTGGGGAAGAGTTACATAATTTTCAAGAGGACCTAAAATAAATTAGTTCTGCAAAATACCATTATGATCGGCCAGCTGAAAAACGGCCTGCTGAGCTGGCAATAATTCATCTGCCTCCTTTAACAGCTACCATGTAAATTGCGTTTGAACACTGAAAACAAATACGCTTCCATTGTAGGTCTGGAATCTTCAGTGTGGCCTCCGAGTGGCAGAGGCAGATACGCACGGCTGCAGCCCTGGTTCTGCAGACGCTCTCCGTGGGCCTGTGCAGGGGCCGCCCGTTCCCAGCACCGCTGGGCAGCTCCCCGAGCTCCCGGATGCAGCAGGAGCGCGTGCTCACCAGCGTGGGGGCAAAGGAGGCTGGGAGAGCCGGCTGCGTCCGCAGGAGCCAACGAAATCAGGTTTGGTTATCTTCATCTCATCATGTAAAAAACATTATTGGATGTCTGTCAGGCCACACGTTGTCTTCAAATAGTAAGACATTTTTTGGTTTTCTGGAAAACTGGTAAAAATGATCCAAGCTGCCAGGTACATTCTGGCTGTTCCCACAGGCCCTGCTCCATCGCAGCAGGTGGACATTCTGTGTCTCGGTCATTAGCAGAGTGGCCGGTGACAAGCTCACTGCAAGCTGAGCAACACGCGGTGCAACGTTCGTGAGACGATGATGTTTATGCATTCTTCATGTGTTTATTGAATACTCCTCCCCTATTCTAGACACTGGAAGTGCAGACCAACAAGACCCAGATTGTTAACTGTAACAGGGGCTTCTGCATTATCACGAACTGCAGTTCTCCTGGGTGTCAGGCAGTCCCCACAGTCTCTCCTCTTGGTTCTCCCCGAGCCCAGGCTGGCTGCAGTGCAGTGTGTGCCCTGTGGTCCGCCCAGCACTGCTTTCCATTTCTGCCACCAAATCCCATGAGTTGCGTGGTGGAGCGAGCGCACTAAAGGTGTACACACAGCTCGCTTGCTGAAGTGACTTGTGACTTAGGTACCATTATTATCCCGTGTTGCAGGTGGGGACCATGAAGTAAAGAGACGGGCCAAAAGGTCATTGGGCTTGTGAGTGAGATTCTGACTCAGGTCTGTGGAGTCCCACTAGAATCCTTAATCACTGTACCTGCTGCCCCGAGTGGCCTAACGATGAGCTCCCTTTGGCTTGGGGAGAGCAGTACCCAACCCGCACCTGCTGGGATCCTTAAATACACATCGTGGTCCGTGACCTCCTTCATGAAAAAAGCCATTCCTTCAGTCTTTTGATGACAGTAATTTAGGCTTATAGGGTGTGTACGAATCTCTACCAAGGAGCTAGTCTTCCAGAAATCGGCTTTGTCTTTCTCTTTCCTCTCTTCAGTGAATAGTGTTATCTGATGTCCTTACTTGGATGCTGTCTACTTAGAGCTGTTATGACGGCTTCCTCCTGAGATACTGCCATCTAAAATTAGGCTTTAGCAACCCAGTGCATTTTCCCTTTAACGGGATGAAGAGAATCACAAAAACAATCTCCTGTATGAGACTAGTGTTTGTTCTTGACAACACACATCTTCTAAAGATCATGTCTTAAGTTTACACAGAAAAGCTTTGGCCATTATGCCCAAAGCGGGTCTGTCTGGGAAAAGACACATTTTGCAGCTGAGAGCAGTTCGAAAGAGACTTTTGGTGAGCTTTGTTCTTGCCTGTTTAACAGCTTCTTGTTTAGAGAGGCCTGGGTGAGCTCACCTTTTGCATTTGAGGCCCAAACTGAATTCATTAAAGGTCTCACTTGAGCCTGTGGTGAATTTCAGTACTCCTAAGAGGATGCTCCAGGCTCACTTAACGGGTTTGAAATCGCATGGCCTCCGGCTCCACTGCCTTTATGTGGAGGAGGATGGGAGGCTGGGGAATTGTTCAAAAGCTGCAACCATGTTTCCCCTTTCATCACTGATTTCTGTTGTTCAGCATCGCTTCCACACCATTTGCAATATTTTAAGAGCCACTCCAGAGGACCTAGGTCATAGCAGTTAGAATTAGCATCGCGTTACCTTTGTTGTTATTTTTCATGCTTGTACCTAAGTGATCGATATGTGTGTGCTGTGAGCCTTGGAAATTTGGAGGATGAAAACATACAGACAGCTCCAGCCCCACATGGAGTTAAAAGTAATTTTTTTTTTTTTTTTTGGTTTGTGGTTTTTGGAGGGAGGGAGGGAGAAAGAAAGAAAGGAGAAGGGAGAGAGGGGAGGGAGACAAGGGAGGGAGAGAGGACACAGGAAAGGCAGGGAGGGGACTTAGACCTGTGACAGGCAGCTGTGCAAGAGGTAGGAAACAGGACACGACCAGGGAGGATGATGTCTGCGGTTTCCTGACTGTTCCCAAACTGCTTTCCCCGCCAGTGAAGTCACAGGCCGTGTGTTTAATCATACCTGCCCCAGCTGAGCTCAGGCTGCACTCAGAGCAGATTCTGAGCTGGGCTGCACCTAGAAAACCTGTCACTGCTTTTTCATGAGGAACCAGGATGAGTCGGTCGGTTCAGCTACATTGGTGACCAGGAGAGAGCAGATAGAAAGCAGCGGCCCAGGAAGTGACCAACTCCAGCCTTGGTGCTGAAGCGTGGACGGCAGAGGAGGGCCTGCAGGCTGCTGGCTGGAGAACTGGTCGCAGAAGACTCCAGAAACCCTGGGCTCCATTGCCGATTCTGAGCTGCGGACGGCAGTGTGAATTTGCTTATTCTTCCTCAGCCTCAGAATCATCACTTATAAGATAGAAATAATAATCATGAGACTTGGTTCTTGAGGTTTTCTGAAAGGATTAATAACATAATAAATTTAAAGTGCTTGGCAGAGTGACTGGTATAGATATATAATCAATAAATATTAAATAAAATTGGATTATTATTGCTCTTTAGTGACTAGATGCGCCAGAGACCGGCTCATTTTCTCCAGTCCCATCTTGCTTTCCGCCTGGACACAGAGCTGAGCTACTGCATGTCCCGGCCTCCACCGTATTAGGTGAGGCCACTTCCTGGGGGATGGGAAATTGCTCGTGGGCAGAAGCAAGTACGTGCCTCCAGGCCTGGCCCATGGAAGCCTCACGTGCAGCCATGTTCTCGCTCTTTCTCTATCTGTCAGTATCTGCTGGATGCTGGGATACAGCAGAGGGCTCCAAAGCATCAAGGGAGAGTGGAGCCGCATGTGGGAAGCAGCCCACATTCCTCGATGACTGGATGGAGACAGCCCCTCTTCCTGTCTACGTCTGTCATTAGTTGGACTTGAGCTAGAAATAAATTTGACTGTGTAAAGCCACTGAGATTTCCAAGTTAATGTGTTCAGTGACCGCGTTTCACCTTATGACACAGAATTTCGTGGCAGAGCATGTGGTAATAATCTGGAACTCCATACATGGAAAAGTTCTTACCTTAATTTTGAGACCAAGTTGGTTTATAAATTAGTAAATATTAATTATATAATAATTATATAATAAATAAGAAGTGAGCACATGGTAAAGTAGAGAAAAGAAGAATTAGTATCAGATGGAAATGGCTAGAATCAGGGCTAATCTAGGACTGAGACAGAGACACTTCCATAAGCCACATTAGAAGCTTTTTTGGTTTTTTTGGTCAGGCCTTTGGTGAGCATGCTGCCTTCTGTTGGTGACAAGCACGTGTTATACAGCTAATGCTCTAAGGGGCCATTCCTCCTCCGGAGTGTGTGAGTCAATCTTTTACGAGCGCCCACAGCAAAAGTGAAAGATATTGGCTCTCATTTATTTTCCATGACTTCTGGATATAATTCCTCTTTGACTAGATCCAAAAAAACAAAATGAAGCACCCATCCCCCTTTCTCTTTGCAATACTGGAGCTAATATTTTGCCTGATTTGCCTGACTTGGCATAATATTTTTAGACCACATGAATGGAGGAGCAGAAAAATAAAATCAAGGAAGAAATAAAGAGGAAGCTACATTAGCAAGTGGAAGGCCTGGCCGCTAGGAGCCCCCTCGTTAGCATGCTGCTGTCCACGGTTAAGGGACCACTCTGCCCTATTCTCCTTGGTTTTCTGTGCTTGGCACGCTGGTGAAATGGAATTCAGAGCATCAGCATTTCCAGGCATGCAACAGGACAGGCTTGAAAAGACGGGTTTGAAAGCACAAAGACAGAAGCAGTTGAATTCCTTCAACAGGGCTCGAACGTGGGGAGAGTAAAGCAGATGCTGGGGAAAGGAGCGGCAGACCCCTCGCCCCCCGATCTGCAGTGCCCCCCAGTGCTGGTCAGGGGTCTGAACGAGGCCCTCAGAGGGTTTGCTCCCAGGCACCTTCAAGTCACTGAAGAGTTTTCAGATTCCCAAGCACCTGATTTCTGCATCATTGCCAGCATGACTCAAACTGTTCCCTGGCATAAATGGATATTTTTGAGCTCCTTAATTCATTTCCAACCATCAAAACTGTTTTCACACCTCTTGTTTTGCTCGGAGATTACTCTACTTAAAATCTGCTTCAGGTAAGAGGACAGGGAAGCAATGTTGCTGAACTCGGGCCTGACGCTCTGAGGGAGGGCGTCTGAGCAGAGCTGATGAAGAATGGGTGTGTGTGGCTGTGCCGGGAGCACTTCGTTTCTTGTACCTGGAATCTGGGGGGGTGGGCAGTGGGGGCTCTGTGTTAGTGGTCAAACTTAGCAGTTACTTCTGAAACCAAGTAAATGGGGAATTGAAATGGAAAATGAGACCCAGTGCACACAATGTAGCCTCAAAGCGGTGATTTTTCAAGTGGCTATGCTGAGCTATCTAAGTTAACTCTAATTTCTGTGCTCAAGTTCCTCATATTTTCTTGCCTAAATTTCTTGACTGCTTCCTCCACCCATCTGTCCATCCACCCACCCACCCACTCAGCTGTTTCATCGGTGACTTGATTGAGCTCCTGTAATGGGCCAGGCCCTGCCTGGGGGCTGGAAGGGTTGGGCATACTGCTGTGGAGCTGGCAGGGTCTTGCTGTCATCTCCACTTGGTGCGTCTTCCCTCCTTTTCATTCATGTACAGTCCCTTTGTTGGCTTACTTCTGTACTGTCCCCTGTAAGACTTGTAGCCCAGTGTTAGGTCCGCAGTTTGTTTCTAATTAGTTCCCACAACCGCCTTGCTATTTAGAATTGCTGCATTCCATTCCACCAAGCGCCAGTTTTTAGAATGGTGGCAGAGAGCTCAACTCCTGGAGATAGGAGTGGGGACACTGGGAAAAGAGCGGGTAATAGAACATAGTTTCATATTTGAGATTGGCACCAGGGGATCTAAAGATGACTCATGGTTTATCCCGTAAGACCTCATGGAATGTCACATTTGGAAAGGAGCCTAACAGGTCATCACGTCCGATTTCCTGGGTCAGGAATCTCCTCTCTTACATCTGTATCAGATCAAGACCCAGCTTCTTCTTCAATGCTTCCGGAGACAGAACGTTCATTCAGCAGCACACCGACGGGTTCCTCTAACTATGATGAGGTTCTTCATGTATTTTCACCAATATCTGCCTTTTTGTAACCTCCACCCTTTGGCCCTTGTTTTATCGCCCTATGAAAATGAGAAGAAGGTCCAAATTCTTTTCAGTGAATTGACAAGGACTTTTTCATTTGTAAATAACTGAAACCTTACCTTAACCAGCCTAAGCAAAAGGAGAAATCAATAAGAAGAATGCAGTTATCCTGTGAGACCCACGGACAGAAATGCACAAATGCGTTAGGCTTCAGAGAAGATCTGGAATCAGAGACTCAAGAGCATCAAGATCCTCTCCATGTCTCCATTCTGTTCCATAGTTCTGGAGAGTACAATGATCGCTCTGGTTCAAGTTCTACTAAACAAATCTACTGTGTTTGTGGGTTGTGTCAAGTAGGAACATGGCTGTTCTTGATGCAGTGGTGTGGAAAAAGGGGAGGAAGAGGGACAATTTCTAGAAAAGGAGCATGAAGTAGCTAATTTTGTGTATTCTACAAGCATCATACAAATATTTGAATGCAGAAATATTTGCAAATATTTCTCCTTAAACTTATCACTTATATACTTCTAATTTTTCTATCATTTCCTCAGGTGACTCAGTTTCCAGAAAGACACCTACCTTCTCTATCTAGTGTTCTTTACTCTCCAAAATTTTATCATAAAAAATGTGGCTTTCAGAACTCATCACAGCAGATATAAATCAATATAGAGCTATTATCACCTCATCAAAAGTTGGAAGCCTCCTAGAATATTGCTTTCCTTAGAACTTACCATTTCACCTGACCTGGAAGTTTTCATTATTGATAGGAGTTATGATCCCAAAAAAGTTGTGTGTGTGTGTGTGTGTAGAAAATTCAAGATATAAGACTGAATAATGACATTGGCCAAAAACAATCTGAATACAAAGCAAAGTGAAATCCTATTAATTATATAACGGGAAAAGTTTGTTCTGAGAACATCGGATTGTTACTTACACACAAGCTTTTAGAGACATATTGGCTCCTTTAGTAGTTAAAATTCATGAGCTGTAAGTTGTAACTGCATACAGCAAATATTTTATTTTTATATAGTAGTTACCTCATATATAGTGATACTTAAATGGTACTTTAAAAATTACTTTATGTTTTGTAATTAGTTTAGGTTTCATTATTTCTTAAAATAACAAACTCATCTTCATTGTTGCATTATTTAACTTAATAAATCATATGTCAAGAACCAATGAAAGACGTGTATAAAAGCTATTATGCTAGCTACTGGGGTTGTAGAAGTGAATATGGCTTTTGAATTTCAAGAGTTCATAATCTAATGACACACATATATACACATATAAATAGTAATGAAAAGTGTATCTTAGGCTTACCTAGGGCTGCTACAAAAATCAGAAGACAACAAATACAAATAAAGGACAATAGGGAGGTTTGGTGAGCTGCAGTGTTTGGAGGTGAAATAGTCTCTGTCCATTACTCTGTATGTTACTTTACAGGTTAAATGTCTCCTTCAAATCTTACTTTTTCCTTCTTTGGGATCCAAAGAACAACATTTACCTGACAGGGTTTATGTGAGAATTAAATGATATTATAAAAATATAATAAGTATTGTTTCATTTTTCATCCCTTGAACATTTAGAAGCTTTTGATATGTTAGAAGATTCAGATAAAGACATGACCAGCTATAATACAGTGTCGTCAGTGCTGCAACAGAAGATTAGATTTAAGAGTTTAGACTTTTTTTTTTGAAATTAGAAGCCTTCGACAAGTTTCCAGAAACATCTTACACTTTCAGATGTCCATTTCTAGGGAATAACTGTTCATAATACAGTGAATGGATTCAAGGAGACAGCCTGGAGGGTGAGTGGCTTGTTTGTAGCTGTTGTGGAAGTCCTAGGCGAGCAAGGAGAAACAAAAATAGTGAGATAGAACTAGAGAGGAGGGCTCAGGTTTAGGGTTTATTGAGAAGGTGACTTCTTGGTGGCCAGGATGTGTAAAAGGAGAGAGGAAGAGAGAAGATGAGCATGGCTCTGAGACTTAGGTGCCCAGGGAGACAAGAAAATCAGTAGGTTTGGGGTAAAGGATCAGGAAGTATTAATATCTTCTGGACATGCTCAATTTGAGGTGCCTGTGGGACATCTATTCCAGGTGGTGGTTTTGCAATAGGTATTAGGATCTTGAAGAGAAGTGCTAGGGAGAGAAATCTAACCCAGAGATGTGGCTAAGGCTACGCAAATTTACAAAGGAACCCTCCCAGCTGCCACCACATCAGAGCTCCTCTTCGACAAAACAATTGGCAACAGCTTGTCCCAAGGTGATGGACTTGGAGGTCAATTAGTCAAAAGTGATCACGTTGGGTATGATTCATATCTGGAGTTCGGGAAAAAAGGTCTCTACTCCAACAACTGTCAGAGAGACAATACAACATGAACAAAATGGTAAAAATGATGGTTTAAAAATTTATTGTTGAGAGACATAGACATTTCATAAAAAATTTCCGGAAATTAAAAGCTTCTAGTAATGTGTGAGAGGGAAGGAATACTTCATCTTCTGGCCAGAGGTTGTCTATTGATAGAAAGTCATCTTTGCCTTCTTTCCCCTGATCTCTCATACCCAGTCAGCTGCCATGTGTTAGTAACTTGACCTCACAGATGATTTTCATCTCTTTCCCTCTTCCATTTAATTTCTTATTCTGGAACTAATTATAGCAGCTTGAACTTTCACTCTAGATTCCTTCCTACCTTGCAAACCATTCTACACATTTATCTTCTTACATCATGGAATGCAGTCCAGGCTGGGAATCAAGTTCCTCAATGGTACTCTCCTAACCTGGTTTTCCTGCCTCATTCGTGCCATGAACATTACAACTGAGAAGAAGCTGGAATGTTTCTAAGCACATCTCGCATTCTCTTCTATCTGCAGTTCTGCTCTTACTGTGTCTTCTGACGTGTCCTTTCTCCATCTTCTTATCCATCCACCTCAATCAGTGAACTCTTACCTATCCCCAACAACCAGCCTAAATACCTCTTTTCTTAGGATGCACAACCTTAGCATACTAATTGGAAATCCATCCCTTTATTATACCCAGTTTACCATATATGATTTTTAGTGATTTATGCAAAAACACTACTATTTTCTCTACTCAGATATTTTCTCATGGGACAGGGAAACGTTATTTTGTTCAAGGCTCTGTACAGAGCCTTCTACACAGTAGGTGCTTATTAAATGACTGTCAAAGAAAGAACTGAGGCCATAGGTCATGAACCTTTCTTATTTTAAATGGATCCATTTTAGTGTTCCTCAGAATCATCCCACCTCCTCCCCCAAACGGTCCAAGTCTGGCCAAGGGATTGTTCTGACACATGTTCTGTTACACGTGAGTCTTCACTGCTGTTTCAGTAACTGAAATCCAGTCATTCAGAGAGCATGTCCTGAGAGGTTATGGAACCTCAGACACTGTGTGCGGTTCTGAGTCACAGGCAGCTCCTGCCTCAGAGCACCCCGTGGTTACCACGGGTCCGTTAGCTCGATGGTGGTGATTGTTTCACAATGTATACACGTACGTATGTGGGAACATCATGTTGTATACCTTAACTATATGTGATTTTTTATTTGTCAAGTCTACCTCAGTAAAGCTGGAAAAAAAAAGAAAATTCAGAATGAACATAGAAAACTTTCAAGTGTTGACAGCTATGGGCTACGTAGTGCATAAGGTGCTGACAAAGAACAAAATACTCCCATCTGATAGTAAAGATAAAAACATCATTGGAGGTGTGTTGGTAGAATTGTAAACAGAAATGAAGTTTGAATTAGTGGAGGAAGGAGCAGAAGAGAAAGGGAAAGGAGGAGGAGGAGAATGAAAAGTGTAAGATGGAGGACGAAGAAGAGAGGGAGAAATAATTAACTATATTAATATTTCGGTGTAAGCACAGTCGTAAAAATACACATGCTTAGCAACTTTCCCTGAAATTGGCAAGTGCCCAAAACTTGGAGGAAAGCCTGTCAGTTATAAGCATGTCAAGTTTGTCACAGTCATGAAACATTTAGCAAGCTGTGCTTAAGAGAAAGAAATTTAGGCCCAACTCTGAAAGAAGGGAAGGAAAGCAGATGGGTGAGTGGTATTTCCGGGACTTGTCAGTCTCTTGGGAATCTTGAAATAGACATGACAGAAGAGAGGGAACCGACTGGGGAGGGTTGAGGGCATCAATGTGGAGTGAGGAAGAGTATAAATGGCCTTGTGAATGCACACGCTGATAGCAGGGAATGCTATTATAGGACACAATAAAACAGATTAAAACCGACAGAAAAAGAAAGGGCCTCAAGATTTAAAAATGTATCCTCTCCTAACAAATAGGTAGGACGTACAAAATACATATTATTTTAAAAACCGATAGTCATAGCATTGAGACGTCCCCAAGAGGGCATCACAGGGTAACTTTAGTCCTGGGCATTTTTATCACTTGACTTTGTGGTGTTGCTCTGTACAGCCTGTGTGCTTAGTTCCGTTTCTTTGACTTCTAATGGCAGGCCGTGTGGCAGGCCGCCATATTCGCACAGATGTGTCAGATGGGACTAGGGCTTCACAGAGTATGTGTTTGAGGAGTGGGTGCAGGTGGAGAAACCTTTACTGGTTTCTGTGGATGCTCTAAGAGGAAGAGGGTAACTCTAGCTCTGTGGGGACATTGGCTTACAACATACGTAAGTTTAAGGTGTGCAACATTTGAGCATATCGCTCGGTACATGGGCATGTGTGTGTAGTTCAGGGTTTTCTGTATATAAGATTATGTCATCTGTAGACAGGGACAATTTTACTTCTTTTCCATTTTGGATGCCTATTATTATTATCACTTAATTGCTCTGGTATGACTTCTAGTACTGTGTTGAATAGGAATTATGAGTGTGGGCACCCTTGTCTTGTTCCCAATCTCAGCAGATTTCACTGTTGAGTATGCTCTTAGGGGTGCATTGGCCTCACACGGCCTTTATTATGGTGAGGTACGTTTCTTCTAGACCCAATCTGTTGAGAGTTTTTTTATGAAAGACGTTGAGATTGACCACATACTTTCTTCTGCCTCTGTTGAGGGGCTCATATGATTTTTCAATCTTTAATTCTATTAATGTGGTGTATCTCATTTATTGATTTGTTGAATCATCCTTGCCTCCTAGGGTGAATGAATCCCACTTGATTATGGTGTACCATCCTTTTAATGTATCTTTGAATTCAGTTTACTAGTATTTTGTTGAGAATTTTTACATCTATAATCATCAAGAATATTGTCCTGTGATTTTTATTATAGTCTTTACTGATTTTGGGATCTAGGTAGTGCTTACCTCATAAAATCAGTTAGGGAGTGTTCCCTCCAGTTTTTTTGGAAGAGTTTGAGAAAGATTGGCACAAATTTGTCTTTAAATGTTTGGTTCTGGGCTGTTCTCTGGTTGGAGGTTTTTGATTACTGATTCAGTCCCCTTACTTGTTATAGATCTGTTCAGATTTCCTATTTCTTCATGATTCAGTGTTAATAGGATGTATGTTTCTAGGAATTTATGAATTTCTTCTACAATATCCAATTTGTTGGCATGTCATTGTTAATAATAGTTTCATATGTACTTTTGTATTTCTGTAGTGTTGTTTCCTCATTTTAAATTTTATTTGAGTCTTCTCAATTTTTTTTCTTAGTCTAGCTAAAGGTTTGCCAATTTTGTTTATGTTTTCTTTTTTAAAAACTAGCCCTTAGTTGATATTTTCTATTATCCTTTTTGGTCTCTACTTAATTTATTTCCATTCTGATCTTTGTTATTTCCATTTTTTCAACTAACTTTGGGCTTAGTTTTATCTTTTCCTAGTTCCTTGAGGTACAAAGTTTGGTTGTTTATTTGTGATCTTTCTTTTTTTTAAATATAGATGTTCATCTTATAAACTTTTAGAACTGCTTTTGCTCTATCCCATAAGTTTTGATATGTTCTGCTTTTATTTTTGTTTTTTTAAGATCTGTCTTTTTCTACCCCTTCACTTTGAGCCTATTTATGACCCTAGAGCCGAAGTGAGTCTTTTCTAGGCAGCATATAGGTGGGTCTTGTTTGAAAAGTGATTCAGCCATTCTACGTCATTTGACTGGAGAATTTATCTACAGGGTCTGGAAGATGTAACACCCTTTTTAATGAGCTGGTAATCTATACCAAATCTTTTATTACAAAATCATAAGCGTGTAGTTCTATAACATAACAACATTTTAACTACTTTAAAAACGGTGTTACTTCTGTTAGACCTTGTATAAGGTTGGGCCATTGATTTTGTGAACTCATCCTAGAAAAAGTGCTACATACCTCATTGCTTAGTATCACTACGGTTGCCTTTGAAGTACTCCTCTTGGGAAGCTATGAATCCACACCAGTGCCTAGTCCACCCTTAAAAGCAATTTTGGAACTTTTTTTCTGAAATGGCCACCAGAGCTGTTGTTGTACCTGAAATCTGAACTTGCCACCTTGAGCTTATGTTGGCAGCACTGTACAAACAACTCTATAAGGTGTTATAACATTGGCACGATGGCAGCTCTGATGGTCACTCCTGAAAGAGTTCCAAAATTGCTTTGAAAGGTTGACTAGACACTGGCATTGGTGCATAGCTTCCCAAAGGGAGTACTTCGAAGGGGACCGTAGTGATATTCATCAATGAGGTATGTAGCACTTTGTGTAGGTTGAGTTTGCAGAATTAATTCTGTGACTTCCTGTTTACATTTAGAGTAATTATGGATAGGTAGGGACTTACTAATGTCATCTTACTGCTTGCTGCCTGTCTTGTAATTCCCTTGTTCATTTATTTTTTCCTCTTTGCTACCTTTCTTTGTAAATTGATGATTTTTTTTATAGTGGTATGCATCAGTTCCCTTCTCTTTATATTTTGTGTATCCACTATCGGATTTTGCTGTGTGTTTATCATGTGTCTCACATAAATACCTTACAGATATAACAGTCTACTTTAAGCTATCAACAAATTACTTTGATTACCTATAAAAGCTATTTTTTGCTCTTCCCCATAATTTTGTTTTTCATAGTTTACCTCTTTTTGTGTTGTATATCCATTAACACATTTTTGTAACTATACTGATTTTTTAAATACTTTTGTCCTTTAATCTTTATACAAGAGTTAAGTGGTTATTATACCACCAGAGTACAGTATTAGAGGAATCTGAATTTGATTTATATACTAGCTTTACTGGTATGTTTTATAATCATGTTACTAATTAGTTTCCTTCCATTTCAGCTTGAAGAACTCTTTTCAGCATTTCTTGTATTATTGATGAATTTCCTTTGCTTTTGTTTGTTTTATTTCTGAAAGACAGCTTTGCAGGGTAAAGTGTTCTTGGTAGACTTTTTTTTCCTTTTCCAGCAGTTTGAATATATCACCTCACTCTCTCCAGGCCCACCAAGATTTCTGCTTAGAAATCTGCCTGTAGGGTTATGAGTTGCCTTATTGAGGAATTTTTTTTTTTCTCTTATTGCTTGAAATTTTCTTTTTGTCTTTCATTTTAGATAGTTTTATGGTAATGCATCTTGGAGAAGATCATTTGGGGTTAATGTTTAGGGTAACCGATTAGCTTCATAAACTTGGCTATCCAAATCTCCCCACAAATTTGGGAACTTCTAAGCCATTATTTCTTTAAATAAGTGTTCTGCTCTCTCTCTCTTTCTCTTCTTCATCTGAGACTTCAGTGATGTTTGGATTGTTCCCTTTAATGGTATCCTACAATTTATATAGGATTTCTTTACCCACAAGGAATCTGGTGCCATGGTAGCCAGCCAGTACAGTGGTGGTCTGAGAGCCTGTGTTTGCTGGACTCCACTGGGATACTGGTATCATGGGAGCCATCTGGTGTCATTGGGAGCACCCAGTGACTGGGTGGGCTAGGAGCCACCTGGGGCTATGGGAGCTGGCACATGCTGGGGTGGGCCGGGGACCTAGGTTCATTGGAGCCTGCCAGGAGCCTGGTGCCATGGAAGGCTTCTGGAGCTATAGAAGCTGCTTGTGGCTGCTGGATCCAATAGACATCAGGGTGAGCTGGGGGGCCTTGGGAAGTAAGAGCTTGCTGGGAGCCTGGTGACATGGAAGTGACCTTGGGCCATAGGATCTTCCTGGGGCCGCTGGTGCCAGCAGGTGCTAGTGGGAGCCAGTGCTGGGGTTTGTGGTAAAGCCAGATGCTCACTTCACTCTCCTCCCATGGGTAGGGTATATCTCTTCATGCAGGGCTGCCCAGGCTTGGTGGAGGGCTAAGGGGAGTAATGTGGGTCTGTCTCACCCTCCTTGATGTGTCTTTTCTTTTTTTGTCCTTTACCTAGGTGCCACAATCCCTCACCTGGAATCTTTAGCTCTTGTGGAGATATTTTCCTGCACAGACAATTGTTCTAATTGATGCTGCCAGGAGAATACAGGTGCTAGAAATTCTTATGTTGACATTTTGCTGGCCACATATTCTTGAATTCACTTATTTTTCTTCCTTTATTCCACTTCTTATCACCCCACATGAGGTAGCTGTAAGGCTAAGAAAACAGCAATAGGGCGGTAATGTTTTTGTCTAATAATTGGACAGTACACAAATAGATGGACAGTCCGATAGAATGATAACCACTGCTTATTGTATCAGCCAGTTTTGCTGTGTAACAAAGTCAGAATTTTAGTGGTCCACAAAAGATGCATTCATTTCTCTTTCACTATGTAAAGGCTGTCAGTTGACTAGAGGTCTCCTCACTGATGTAGACCATCTGTAATTCTGATTTCTGTATCTTCTGATTTCTGAATTCAGGCTGAACAAGCAGCCCACAGTGTTCTTGTGGCAGAGGGCAGGAAAAAAAGAGACTGTGTTGCATATTTAAAACTTTAGCATCCACTGACATAAGCAGGCCTTATTGTAGGACAGAGATACATATTCTGCATCACAAGGGCAGGGGTATATCATCTGCTCACATGGCAGGGAGAGAATAATTTGAACAATAGTAAGAGGTATTATATTAACAATCAACTAGAACTTAGTTTTATTATACTGGTCTTCGGGGGTACTTGGAGGGTTTTATGGGAAGGAAAGAAGTCTGATTATGGTTGTGGCAAAGAAAAGGATCAGAAGGTGTCCCATGTCCATCCATTCCTAATTATATCATATCATTTTACCCTTGAATTAAAAATGAATTTAAAATGCAAATATAATTAGAAATGCAAAGCATATAACAATATTAGAAATGCAAATATAAATTATGTAATTTATGTTTTTGACATATCTTGTCTGCTGAGACTTGTGCTGACATAATTTCATCTTGTTTAGTTTGCAGAGAAAAAAGATAATCCCTAATACCATGCAAGTTATATTGTGGAAAGTTCTTCTAACCCATCCTATGAAGAAAAGAAAATAGAGCTGGGTTTTTTTACTCACACTATCCACCAGTGTTAAAGAAAAATGGAAAAAAATACATTTTTATCTACCTAGGTTTTTCATCTTATCGAGGTAGCCATTTACTCCTTAACATATTTTTCTTTGGAGTGCTTACTTAACCATTTTAAAGCTGACAGGCAGACGTATACCTCGGAAGTATGCTATCAGAAGTCTCCTTCATAGTAACTACTTTCTGTAACCAACTTCCTACTGCCTGTGATAGAAAAATCTAAGGTATTAAAGTCTGAAAATTGAGGTTTCTGAATTGAAAGAAAAACCAGACCAATTTTAACTCTACTGCCAAATTTTGACTTTTTAACATAGTTCTATGAGAATCTTTGCAAGGAACTCTTGAGGTTACTTTTGCTTTAGTTCTTTCAGTAAGTGAAAGAAGAATGCAAAGCTTAAAATGCTATTAAAGTTGATATGAATATGAATGCGTATTTTGGATATATAATCATTTTTCACTGATGTGTTTTACCATCAATGTGAAATAATGACACCATATTATGCATCCATGTTGATTGCTGTGCTTGGGAAGTGAGTCACTGAGTGGCATTTTACCGTCCTTTGTTGAAGACCAAACACAAATCCTGCTCTCATTTATGAGGTCTTCTTCAGTTATCTTAGTCCCCAATGAACTTTCTAAACTCTGACATTATTTTTCAGCCTTCACACAAAAATCCGTCATGTACACAATTCATGGAGCAAGGCCCTATGTTTACCCTGCACAGGCTTGGCAGGTAGTTGGTTCTTAATCTGTTTTTGTTGAATGAATGAATGAATGAGGGTGTTGATTTGCTTTATCACCTGAGTGCATATGCGAGTGTTACTGTCTTCACAGGACTGTAAGTTCCTTATAGTCAAGAGTCATATTGTATTCTTGTTTAATTTACACAGCACCTCACAAAGTGCTGACTAGGTATATGGGCATTTATGTGGTATTTGTTGAAATGATTCTCCAAGTTCAGTTATATTTGAGTCTTCTATGGTGTCACTTCTAATGATGTCGAGCTTTAGTTTTTTAAACAATAGAGCTATAAGTACAGTTTGCTAAGGACTGTATGGTAGTATGTATTTGTTGAGTGTCTCACATGGTACCTTGCACCCAGGAGGTAAATTATTGAAATGAAGTGAACTCTTAATTTTAACCATGATTTAAAATTAAAGACATTACCTAGCTATGTTGACAAAATCTCTAGATACTTACAACCCAAATTAAATATATAGTTAATGGGACAAAAAAGGAGAGAAATAATTGAATAGTTAAGTGAGTAAAAACAACAATTAATGCTCAAAGAATATATTTGAATCATGCACTCTTTAAAGCAGGAAAAAGTCATTGAGACTTTTTCAATATACTTAGGGCATTACTAGGGAGATACCCAATTTTATCGACTCTGAAGTCAGATGACCTTGGTTCAAGCCCTGACTCCTTCATGTATGTGACCATGTTCCATTTATTTAATCTCTCTTTGCCTAAAATTTCTCATCTCTCAAATGGTGATAATAGTAGCATCTATCTCATACGATTGTGAGATAATGCAAGAAAAATTAGCATAGTACTAGGTAGAGTAAGTGCTTAGTAAAAACAAGTTATTATATTATTGTTGTAATTATTATGGTATGCTGGGAACTATGGGGAAGCAGCAATGAGTAAGGCATGTCTTGAGGAGTTTGTTAATACTACCACCAATTATTTTTTAAAATAATCATTTAGTGAGCACTTATGTAGTTAGACACTATGTAAAATATTAAACCCCCTGTCTCAATACTTAAGACAATTCTTTTTTAAGTGTGGAAATTGAGACTTAGAAAAGCCAAATAAGTACTTGATGGGTTAACAGTCAAACATAGCTCTCTTGAGTTGGGAGATCGAGATGGCAGAGTAGATAAATGCTGTGCTTCCCTCATTCCACGAACACATCAAAATTACAACTAAATTACAATAATCCTCCTGGAGGACCATCTGAAGTCTAGCTGAACAGAAGTTTTATAACTAAGGGTATAAAGAAGAAGCCACATCAAGGCTGGTAGGAGGGGCAGAGATGCAAGACAGGCTGGTCCCAAACCTTTATGTGACAGTTGAAAATCAGGAAGGATAAGTCAGCCAGAGAGGGTCCCCATGGAGTAGTAAGGGACCCCAGCCCCATACCAGACTCCCCAGCCCAGAGTACTGGTGCTGGGAAGAGGAGCCCCCACAATATCTGGCTGTGAAAAAAAGTGGGGACTTCGACTGCCCAAGACAGAAGGCTGCAAGGGAACCCAGATGTCTTCTTGAAGGGCACACACACAGACTCACTTACTCACAGGTACTCACCCAGGGCTCAGATGGAGGAACAATGATTGGGGTGGTGATGTCACAGACATATGGGGAAAGACTGAGTTGTGTGGCTTTAGGGCAAGGACTGGAGAGACAGTTGCCATTTTCCCTGTGTGGGGTCTTCCTCCCATGCAGCTGGCAGGCAGGTGCCATATTTCCTGTATGGAGCCCTCCCGCCACACCATGGCCAAACTGAATCTGAATTGGTCTGGTGAGCTCCGCTTGTTCCACCCTGGTGATTCCCTGAGACTCCACCACACCCAACTCTGTACCCCATCAGGCTTTATCCAGAAGCTGAACATTATAAAAGCCAGCAGCTGGCAGCTGGCAGCTGGCAGCAGTCTGTGAGTCTCCTGGCTTTTTGCAGAGCTACCCCAGACCCAGTACTGGTGACAGATATCCTTGGTTCACTGTATAGCATCTCCCACATGCCTCCAGGTTTAGCACAGGCAGCGAACAATTGCACCTCACTTTGTAGCTCCTACCATGTAGTCTCTGGCCAGTCACAGACAGTGGGTGTCCTGGGCCTGCACTGGAGCCTCTCTCAGAAGGCCCCAGAACCAACATACTTGGAGATTGGCTTCAGACCACATCAGAATATCACTCAGTTAGCTCCATAGTGGCATACCTGAAAGACTATTTCAACAGAAACCAGAATCTACTGGAGTGAAATCCTTTCCACGTGGTTAGCTCTCCCACATAGCAGCCTGTGAGCTGTGGATGTGGCCAAACCTTCCAGCCAGTCAACCTGAGGGTCAGTCCCATCCACTGACATGTCAGTAGCAATCAATACAATAGTAGGGCACACACAACCCACACAAGTGACATACCTGGAGCACGTAGCACAGGTGACCAGGGAGACTGTGCCACTGGGCTCCACTGGACTCCACAGGGCACCTACTACATAAGGCCATACAGAGCAAGACTGGGAGATGTAACAGCTCTACCTAATACGTAAAAAAGCACAGAGAGGTAGACAAAATGAGGAAACAAAAAATACATCCTAAATGAAAGAACAGGAGAAAACGTTAGAGAAAGAATTAAACAAAATGGAGGCAAACAACCTACCAGAGACAGAGTTCAAAATATTGATGATAAAGATGCTCAAGGAACTTAGTGAGAACTTCAACAAAGAGATAACAAGCATAAAAGAGACATAGAAACCATAAAAAAGAATGAGTCAGAAGTGAAGAATACAATAACTGAGATGAAGAATGTACTAGAAGGAATCACCAGCAGACTATATGAAGCAGAGGATTGAATCAGTGATTTGGAAGACAAGGTAGCAGAAAACATCCAATCAGGACAGCAAATCAGAAAAACAAATCTCCCCCCCCGCCCCCCAAAAAATGGGAATAGTTTAAGAGACATCTGGGACACCATCAAGCATCATAGGAGTACCAGAAGGAGAAGAGAGAGAGCAAAGAATTGAGAACCTATTTTAAAAAATAATGACTGAAAACTTCCCTAATCTGGTGAAAGAAATATACATACAAGCCTAAGAAGCTCAGAGAGTCCTAAACAAGATGAACCCAAACATGCCCACCCCCAATACACATTATAATTAAAATGACAAAGATGAAAGACAAAGAGAGAATTCTAAAAGTAGCAAGAGAAAGGGCTCCCATAAGATCGTCAGCTGATTTCTCAACAGAAACTTTGCAGGGCAGAATAGATTGGCACAAAATAGTCCAAGTGATGAAAAGCCAAGACCTACAACCAAGATTGTTCTACCCAGCAAGGCTATCATTTTAAATCAAAGGACAGATAAAGACCTTCCCAGATGAGAAAAAACTAGAGTTTATTTCCACCAAATCAGCATTACAAGGAATCTTAGATGGACTTCTTTAAGAACAAGAAGGGAAGAAAATATAAAAAATATGAATACTAAAATACCAATAACTACATATCTATCAACAATTACTTTCAATGTAAATGGGTTAAATGCTGTAATCAAACATATGGGGTAGCTGAAGGGATAAGAAAATAAAACCTTACATATGCTCCCTACAAGAGACTCACTTCAGATCGAAAGGCACAAGACACACACAGACTGGAAGGAAAGGGATGGAGAAGGTAATTTCATGAAAATGAAAAAAAAGCTGGCACAGCAATTTTTATATCAGACCAAAAAGAAAAAAGAAAATAAAAAGACTTTATAACAAGAGACAAAGGACTCAGTAATCCCACTACTGGATAGTTACCTGAAGAAACCTAATTGCTGCTTCGAGGGGACACGTACATGTGCGTGCTTGCTGCATGCAGCATTATTTATAATGGACGAGACGTGGAGGCAGCCACATCTTGGAGGCAATGGTTGAATGGATAAAGAGGAGGTGGTACATCTATACAGTGAAATATTGCTCGGCCCTGGAAGGGGATGGGTTCTTGTCATCTGTGGCGGCATGGATGGACCTGGAGGGTATTGTGCTGAGTGGAGTATGTCAGACAGAGAAAGACAGGTGCAGTGTGATTTTGCTTATGTGTGGAATCTAAAGAACAAACAGACAAAATAGAAATAAACTTATAAGGAACATTCTGATGGTTGCCGGATCGGAGGGGTGTTGAGGAGATGGGTGAAAAAGGGGAAAGGATTAAGAAGTACAAATTGGGAATTAAAAAATAGTCATGGGGTGTAAAGTACAGCATAGACAATACCGTCACTAATATGGTAACAACTAGGTGTAATGTCAGGTGGATACTAGACTAGTCGGGGGGATCACTTCTTAAATTATACAAGGGTCTAACCACCATGCCATGCCATACTGAAATTAATATAAAATAATATTGAATGTCAAGTGTAATTGAAAAATTAAAAAAGGGGGGGAAGATGAAGGGCAAGAAAAGGTCCAAATTTCCAAGTAGAAAACAAGTCAGTGCTGGGGATGTAACGCACAGCATGGGGAATACAGTCAGGAATCTTGGGGCAGCGTGGTACGGTGTCAGATGGTTGCTGGACTTCCCATGGCGATCACTTCTTTCAGTATATAAATGTTGAACAACTATGGTGTACACCCACCATATAACTAATATAATGTTGTATGCTAGCTATATTTTGAAATAAAAATCTTAAAGAAGAAGAAATAGAGCACGTCATATAACAAGTCTCCCCTAATGGTTTGGTGGACACAGCCAAGGTGCTTGGAACCATCACTGTCATCGTTAACCTTTTCCTCTGTGATATCTACCAGTGTTACCACAGTTGAGGTTTTAAATGAATTTGGAATGAAAATCTGTTGCAATGGCGAGAAAACAAAAAACAAAAAACAAAAAAACCCAAACCGAACAAAAATGAAAACAAAAACAAAATGCATAGCTCTCCTAGATGAATTCTGCATTTAGGCTGTCCGTAAGGGAGCACCTCCAAAGTGATGTAATGAGAGAACAGGAGGTATCTTTAGCAAGGGGAGATCCTTTACCCAGTAGGGGCAATTGTGGAAAAAACTCCCCGCGGAAAGGGGCATTGGATGAGGAGAAATGTAAGAGAGAAAAACAGAGATAGTTTTAGTTTGAACCATATGAATTTGTCACTTTTGGGGGTCCAAAAAGTCAAATATTAATTTCATATAGTTCAACCTAGAGTAACGTGTGGCAGTGGTAATGACATGGGCAATGTTTAAAAAATGGGAAGTTTCAATCCTCTTCCGGGCTCCCCATTTTTAAATGAGAGGTACTGAATGTTACAAAAGAGAACATCAGAAATGTAAACAGATTAGGGAACACGGCTTCTGGGAAAACGAGAATTGATCTTTAATAGGATGAAGTCCAATAATAAATTACTCCGATGCCATGATGGTTCATGTGTAGGAATTTAAAATCATTTTTTAACATCTTTTTGAGTTATACACACATGATTTCATTAACGCTGTAAGGAGCAATAATGAGAACGAGGATATTCCCACAGAGGTAGGTCAGGTTTTCACGAGACATTGGATGAGTCATCAGAAAACACAGCGTTCGTTGTTTCGAGAAGGGGCACGTATGAGGCAGAAATAGCGTTGCAAATATCCCTTCTGCTTCCAACGCACCACGAATGGCGTTCCTTGACACAGAAGTCTTAAGAATTTTGCTCCACGTGCTACAAAGATGATTTTACACTTTTCTGATGGAAAAATAGAGACCAAAGTGGACATTAAGGATTGTATCTGTTTCTGGAATGATCTGTGCTTCGCCGTCCTGTTCTGCGCGGGCACAGCCTGTCGTGCAGAAACAATTCTTCACAAGGAAGCGATGGTGACATTGTTTGCTAGTGAACCCAAGTACAGGGCTCGTCCCCCTAATCGTGCCAGTCTCCGCTCATTTAAAACTATCCCCGAGAAGCTGTATTTTATTTCTAAGGACTTCGGAAATTCGGAAAGGACACTGATACCTCTTGCCCAATTCACTGCCTGTGGGCCACATGCCGCTCAGAATGGCTTTGATTGTGGCCTAACACAAATTTGTAAACTTTCCTAAAACATAGTAAGTGGTTTTTTTTTTGTTTGTTTTTGTTTTTTGTTTTTTGTTTTTTTTTGGTTCATCAGCTGTCGTTAGTGTTAGTGTATTTTAGGTGTGGCCCCAAACAGTTCTTCCAGTGTGGCCCAGGGAAGCGACAAGACTGGACACCCCTGACTGGGCAGTATATCAGGTTCTTCACATACTTTATTTCATTTAATCTCGCAACAACCTTAATTATCATTATTATTATTACTGTTATTATATTATAGTTATTATTTTGACATATGTAAAACTGAGCTGAGAGAAAGAGGCCTAAGGTCACATCATGTCATCTGAGCCCCGGTGTCTATCTCCGAGGCCCGTTCTCTCTGCCCTCCCTCAGGCTGCCCTGCCGTCTGACACCTTCCGAGGTCCTCTTGGTTCACCCATCACAGTATTCACCCATTTTGCTACAGCATCATCCCTGTGAATCAGTGGTTCTCACCCGGGGGTCGTTTTTCCATCAGAAGACATTTGGCAATACCTGAAGACATTGTTGGTTGTCACCGTTGGGGGCGGTGCTCCTGGCAGCTGGCAGGTAAATGCGGGGAACGCTGCTGTGCGCCCCACGATGCACAGGGCATCCCCACAAGGGGCCGTGCCACTCGGCATCAGGTCCAGGGGCCCTGTCTTCTTTCCTCCGTGCCTCCTTACCCCTTCGCTCACCCCCCAGGTTTCCTCGTTGTGGTCTAGCTTCTGAAAACCCATTTTTATTTCTAGACAGTTAGAAAAACTGAATCACCAGCGTAGTCTTTCCGTGAGCAAACTTCCGTTACTATGCACGCGTGAGGCGAAGAGCTCGACCCTGCGCTGTCCGTTAGCTCTTGTTTCTTCCTATTGGGAGCTTGTAGCCTCGGCCGACTTCTTCCCTAAGGGGCACTGAAGCCAGCAGGAGTAGGGACCTGCTGACCTTAGTAGGGGAGCCTCCCTATTCTCAGAGGCTGATGGGGCAGGGACGTGGGTCCTGGTGAAGAAAGGGGCCACGGGGAGGGCAGTGCCACATGCCCCTGGGGGAGCTGAGGAAAGTCATATGTCCTCCCTGGGCAAGCAGGACGCTGTGTCCCAGGCCCCTGCGCACAGCAGGAAGGAGTTTGTTCTGGGGGCCGTGCAGGGGGGCCGTGCAGGGCGCACACCAAACACACATAACGTCCATACGTACATGCCTACTTCTTCTACACCTTGTTTTGGTTTAACTGATGAATAATCCTGCGAACAATCTAAACTCCCCCTTGCACTTGGCTTTGTCCGTGTGAACACAGCCGCAAGCTACACATTTAGCTTGGTACTTGCAGCCTGCTTCGTTGTTATTACGTAAGTTCTTTAAACAGAAAGCTCCTATTTATCCCCTTTTCCTTGCAAGACAGGGTTAGTGGGGATATATCATCACAGTCCTTTTAGGAAGAATAGCGTTATGCAGTTCTTCCCAAGGCAAACAAAATTTATGGGAAGACGAAGTTCCCAAATCCGGAATTCTTTTCTTCCCCCCAAATCCGGAATTCTTAGATTTCGGATTTCCTGCAGGTGGCTTTAATGTAAGCACTGTCCCCGACTCAGGTTGCGTTTCCTCGGCGTCGCCACGAGAGGGCGCGTGGAGAACACAGTCCTCCCTGGGACCGGGCTTCTGGAAACCCCTCCCTCGTCACACGGCGACTTCCGCGGTTGCTCGTCTTCCGGGGGTGTGACACCCACCCTTAGGACCGTCTCTCACCCCTGTTTTCCCTAACATGCTATCTAACAGAAGAGGGAGAAAGAAGGATTCATGCGATTTTCCGCCTGCGCCTCTTCCCGTCCGGAACCCCATTTGGTTTAGTCGCACCGTTCACCGCTGGGAAGGGCCGAGGCTGCTGGGGTGACTTGGGGTTCGAGTAGAGTAAATCACACATCACTCCAAGCTTGAAAGGTTTTTGCACGGTAGCTCATTTCTGACCAAAAGGAACGTGTTGATGATTTAGTTGGCCTTCGGCATTTTCAGAAGAGAAGGAGCCATCATTGGCTCTCTCATTTCACAATAGGTAGGAAGGGAAGCGGAAACCACAGCCCCGCCCCCACTCTGTGTGTCGCCGTCGCCGGCGGTGTCCCACACAGTGAGGAGAGCTCGGATGCTTGCGTGGGTGCCCAGAAAATCGCTGTCGGAATGGGTGCTCCGGGGGAAGAGGACACGGATCAAATGTGGGCTCCCCCAGGGCCGTCACTGCCGCTCACAACACTTTTGAAGCACAGACTTCGGGGCGCCTCTATGGGCGTCTCATTCAGGGGGTCTGAGATGGGGCCTGGGAATTTGCCTTTCCAACCAGTGCTCAGGCGCTGCGGACCCTGCTGGCTGGGGCGCACACCTGGGCACTCGCCGCTTTGGGGAGTACTGTAAGGCTCCTAAGGCTTCGCGATTACTCCTGAGGTTGGGCCTGGCGTCTGCAGCGCATTAGTCCCCATAGTGGGTGTGGGCTTCGTCCCTGAGGGTCCCAGCCTGGCTGTTAAGGTCCCGACGGTGTGCACACTCAGACCACCTTGCTGACGCTAATGCCCCTGAGAATCAGATTTCTGCATAAACCCTCAGGCTGCTTGTCGTCTCCCCAGAGCTCCCCAAACCACCGAGCTGGAATAACCAGCACAACCCTGCCCGGAGCTGCGGCCTCTGGTTTTAAATCCCAGTGCATGGGGCGGGTGTGGGCTAAGGCATTCTACAGCGAGGGGACACAGTTTGCCGACGTGTATAGGCTGGCTCCAGCGCTGGGTGACCTCGGCAAGGTCACCTCCATGTACACGCCTTTTCTGGTCTGTGAAGCAATAGCTGCACCTCCTCCAGTGGGCGGCTGCGTGGGGTAAAGAGCTAACACCTGAACAGTGCTTAGAACAACGCCGACACGTCTCCCAACACGTAGTAGCTGTTGTCACCCCTCACCTTTACTTCTTGAACCCCTTTCCTTACATGGAAACTTGAACGTAGAAGCCCCCCAGTTCCCAGGTGTGAGTCCTGTGCTGTGTCACTAGGAGACCAGGAGTATCACGGCATTGTGACCCACTCACCTGGCTGAATAGCACAGCGTGGCTGGGAGGCACGGCCAAAGGTCAGCTGTGAAGGTCAATTATAATTTCCAAGTGGCAAACGTGCCCCCGTCATATAACTGGTTTGGGGTTTATGAATTCTGAACAGTCTGTTGTGTAACTCTGTTGCCTTTGTGACAGATTAGAAGGTCCCGTAGGACAGCTGTTCTTTTTGCCTTGAGATACAGACAAGCAAAAACACCACCGTGGCAGGAGGAGAAAGGGGAAACATCGTCCTGGTGAGGCGAGAGGGGTCCCGGCTGCTGTGGGGTGCGGCCATGCACCCCACGGGCCCGCGCCCGTCCCCCCAGTGAGAAAGCGGGTGTGATGGTTCGGAGCTGCCGTCAGTCCCCAGTCCTGCTGCTCACGTCTCCACGCGTGATGCGTCGCCAAGTAATTTTTAGTTCCTTGTAAACGTCCCGCAAGTGCCTTCGATGTGGATATTTATTCTCAGCCTTTTTATTTTCAAAAGTTGTTCACTGACGAGGTGGTCTGTTGTCAGGATGCAAAATTCAAAAGGGTGAGAAAGGTAAACAAGGAAACAAGCCTCTGTTCTGTGCCAGTCACTCGTCTACGCAGTGTCCCTCCCCTGGGACTTCGTTTTAGATGAATAGATTTTATTTCTTTTTTTTTCTTTTTCTTTTTTTTTTTTTTAATTCATTTTTATTGTTAGACTTATTGGGGTGACATCTGTTAGCAAGGATTACATAGGTTTCAGGCATACAATTCTACAGTGCATTGTCAACTTGATGTATAATAAGTTCACCACCTAATGTGACTTCTCTTTCCATCACCTTATATTTAGCTTCCGCCCCTCCTCTCCCACCCCCTCCCCTTTCTCCCCTCCCTAACCCACTCATCCAGATTTTATTTCTTGGAGCAGGTTAGGTTCACCGCGAAATCCAAGGGGGAAAGAACAGAGAATTCCGTATCGCCCCGCCTCCGCACACGGCCCCCCCACCATCAACACCAGCGTGGGACATTTGTCACAGTCGATGACCCAGCACGGACACATCACTATTATCCAAGTCCACCGTCTACATTAAGCCTCACCCTTGGAGCTGTATGACCAATCTATAAAGACATGTGCCCATATGATAGGGTCACGTGGAATAGTCTCACCGCCTTCAAAACCATCTCGTCCACCCTCCCGCCAAAGCCCTGGCAACCCCCGAGCTCTTTATTGTCCCCCTGGTTTTGCTTTCCCAGAATGTCCTCTTATGGACATTATATGGTATGTAGCCCTCTTCGATTGGCTTTTTCCTCTCAGTAATATGCACTTGGGGTTCTTCCCTGTCTTCATCTACTCGTCTTGACATTTACCCATCGTCTACCCATGTTCTCCTACTGAAGGACATTCCAGTGGCTTCCAGTTCTGGGCAGGTTTCCGCACAGGCATACGTTTTCAGGCGGAGAGTTTGAAGACAACTCTGAGATGTAAGGAAGCATCACCACATGAGGTTTAGGACTGTTTTGTGGTCTTACCTGCATTTTGCATTGAAGTTGGTATCAAGCAGCCAGGATGAGCACGGTCACAGTGCTTCTATTGTAATAGAAACATCAGGTGTGACACGTATCTTTGCCTCCAGGTGACATAGGTTAGGGTGTTCTCTTCACCAGGAGGCTGGGCAGAACCTCTGTGTTTGTGTTTTGATCATTTTTCTCTTTTGTCTCCTTCTGGGCTTCTGTCTCGCCTCCAGATCCAGACAGGCCTCCCTCCTGTCGATGTGACTGTCACTCCCACGTTCCAAAGTGGATCATCCTTGGTCTGGCTCCTTCCATCTGCAACCCACACTGACTGAGCATGTCCAGCTCCCCCTCTGGTGATCACATCTCTGTCAGTCTAGGTCTGTATCTGCCTGTTTCCCTTGCTAGGTAATACACTACCATCTTCTCTCCCCACCTCCGGAATGAGATACCATGATTTGCCTGTAAGAGAGGTGTAGTAAACATTTACTGCTGGCACAAAACATTGTTGATGTGGTTGGTGGGAAGAACTGTCTGACTAATTTGATTGTGTGTCCCATACCACGAGACACACAGAACCTTCAGGGGCACTGCTGTAAGATAACAGTAGCTAACATATTTTAATACTTAGTATGTATTAGGCATAGTGCTAAGCTTTTTCACATAAATTATCTCACCTACCCTTTTAAAACTCCCTGCTTGTTATTATTCCTCCCATTTTATATCTGATGAAACTGAACCTTAGACAAATTAAATAACTTGCTTAAGGACCTATGTAAATGAATCATGGACTACAGGAATTCCAAGATTGCACCTCAGGGCCTATGACATACAAAAAACAAAACAAATTTTAATTTAAGTTGTCTGTCATGTCGAAGTGAACTATGTCAGCTGAGTCTTCATCAATACCAATTTGTATGTTTGTGTTTCTTTGGCTTGTGGCTGTCTTCCCCCTAAGACTGAGAGCTCTACAAGGATAGGGACTGTTTGGCCCCATGTATCTCCAGTCCTGCGAAATTGCCAGGCTCAGTTTTGGTGTTGTCATCGATGAATGACCTCAGTCTTTCTGTGGGTCACCAGGTTCATCTCCTGATCCATCAACCCTGCTCTCAGAACAGGAGGCTGAGTGTGCCCACTCATCATGGGAATACATCCCTACCATCTCCTAGGACAAAGGTGCCCATCTCTGTCTTTCATTCTTCAGATTAATGTCTGTCATGGACCTCTGATGGAGAAAATGGTGCATTACTCTACAGAAGAGGAGATAACTGGGCTCAGAAAAGCACGTTTTTCTAAATAATTTGTGTAATCCTGTGAAGCATGTAGAAACTTACTCTTGAAAAGTCTAATCACCTTCCGAGCATGTTGTTGCTGGGATTGGGTGACCGTGCCTGTTGGTGAGTTATCAGTTGTAACTCAGGAAGGGAGGGGTCGCGTCCTCACTGGCCCTCTGAACCCAAAATGGCTATTTGAGTTCTAAGTGGGGTCAGAAAGGACAAAAACCAAAAAGAGCCTGTGGTATCCCGTGCTTTTCAGTCACTCTGCCTTTGCTCTTGATTTCCTGTGGCTTAGAGGTTCTCAGCCTAGCCCTCAAGGAATTCCATTGGAGGTCATATGATTTCACTTCTTTGTGGAATCTAGAGAACAGGATGAATGAACAAGCGAAACAAGCAAGCTCATAGATACAGAGGACATTGTTTTCTATCGTTGGACTTACTGGGGTGACATTGTTAATCAGAGGTAGGGTCCAGGTGTACAGTCCGACAGTGCATCGTCTGTGTGTTGCATTATGTGTTCACCACCTAGTGCCAGTCAGAGAACATTTTGATGGTTGCAGATGAGGTGGGGTTGTGGGAGGTCAGAGAACGGGGGAGGGGATTACGAGGTATGAATCGGTAGTTACGAAATCGTCATGGGGTTGTGGTATAGCATGAGGCACGCAGTCAGTCGTGCTGTGATAACTATGCACAGTGTCAGTGGGACTAGACTTGTGGGGGGATCACTTCATAAGGTGTATATATGTCTAATCCTACACCTGACACTAATATAATGCCGGAATTCAACGATAATTGAAAATTAAACATATTTAAAGTAATTCCATTTTATGGCCCTTGCTGATACATTCAGGTCTGTATAACAGTCCTCAGCAGGGACTCCGTTCACTGGACTGGGTTTTGGTGGCCCTCTCGTGTGTCAGGGTCACTTTAATCTTCCTTTGCTTGGACAGCATGGTTTAGTCACTTCTCTGTCTGTTCTTATTTTCTCTGATTCCCCAACACCAGGGTTAAATGGGGCTTTCTGCTTCTCCCTGATGACTTCCATGTGTACTATGACCATGATAGTAGCCTCGTAGTGGGGCTAAGAATTCAGATCCCGAGGTCAGATTGAGGTTGACATGAGGCTTCATCACTTGCTCCCTGGGGATCTTGAAGGAATTATTTAACTTCTCCAAGCCCAATATCCTCATCTCAAAATGTGAATAGATACAATCACCTTAGAAGAGTTTTTGTAGGACCTTTGCATGTAAAATGTTTTATTTTCAATAATCAACATAATCAAAGTACTGAGAGAGCACGGGCCACTGTGTGGGGTAGATATATTTCTTATTAGAAGAATAAAAATTGAATGCCTCCTCTGTGCCAGACTCCTGTAAGTCCTGGGAATAAAACAGTGGACAAAATAGATGTGAATTTCTGAGCTCCCTGCGTCAGGTAAGTGAGATTGCAATAGTGCACTGGGAAAATTAAAGTAAGGGTACAGGATGGGCACCGTGTGTGTGTGTGTGTGTGTGTGTGTGTGTGTGTGTGTGTATTATTATTTTAAGAAAGGTGGTTAAGATGTACTACTTGATAATGTGAGATCTGAACACAGACTCTAAGTAGGTGAGAAAGCAAGCTGTGTGTCTGTATGGAAGAACCTTTCAGAAAAGGACAACAGCCAAGTGCAAAGGCCCCGAATCCACAAAATTACCAGAAGACCTCCCACGAGCTCCCTTGATGTACATGGGGCTCTTTCAGTGTGTTTCCCAGGATTTCTGGGGGTTCAGGTGTCCTCACGGAGGTGCCCTGATGAATCTGCACTTGTTTCCTCACAGGCTGAGCACCCAGCTGGCCTGTGCTCTGCTGACCACAGGAGGGGACACTTCCCAGCCGAGGGTCAGAGGGTCAGGGTCCTTGCTCTTGTAGTGGCCCCGCCCTGTGCAGCTAAAAGACCTGCTAACTGTGGTCCTACTCGCCATGGACACCCCCTTCTCTGCACTGCTGACATCACTCACCCCCTAACTCTGGGCAGCCCGGAGACGCCTGTCTCTCCCAGGTGGAGGTTGAGGTGGGTGCTGCCCCTCTCAGGAAACAATGTCTTTCTAGAGAGACAAGTCCCCAGCCATATTTGGTCTCAGTTTCCCCCTGTGACAGTGAACACTGGTGTGCTGATTGCCAACACTTCTTCCTGGAGAGAACAGGCTATGATTTCGTCACAACTCCAAAGAAAGAAGTCACGATAGTCTGGTACTGGGTCATTTCTCAGGGTCTAGGTTATTTGGTCATAGTTACTGTTTTACCTGTGGAGGAAAAATCAAATGTATTTAGCTATTTTTTTTTTTAATTTAAGTGCGGTTGGTATAAAATCTTCTATTGGTTATAGTAGTTAAGGTGTACAATATGGTGATTTCACAATTTTATACCTTACACTGTGATCACCCCACTAATTTTAGTAATCATCTGCCATGGTGCAAACTTATCACAAGGGGACTGTATTCCCCTTCCCCTTTTTATTTTTAAAAGACAGTCGTCAGTTAGATAGGTAATCAGATAGATAGGTTACTGTGCATGCCACATCATAAAGGCCTGGTGCTGTGCTGAAGAGGAGGTAGTTGAGAGAAAGCAGGCACATACTATGTAAATTGATGTGTATGAATTAATTATTTTATAAAAACTTATCATGGAAACTCAGTATTCAGAGAGTTCCCATAATGGGCAACTCTGTAAAGTGATCAGAAATTTCTTAATTTATTTGCTAGGTGAATCTGTTTTTTTCATATTTTAGCTCGCATTTCACATTTTCATGTATGTTTATATACCCATGAGCACTCATGTGGATCCATTTGACTAAGTTTAGGGGGATGCTTGTCCAAATAATAAATTGTAGTTACTATAAATAAGGAAATGAATCAAATTTTGTTTTCATCTCAAGAGTGAAAAAAATAGGAGCCTATTTGATTCACTTTCTAGATGATAAAAAACTTGAAAGATTTTGTTTTTCAAAGGTTAACGATTTCTAAAATGTTCTAACTACCATCATCTTTATGCCTTTGGACTAGCTCTATAGTGGGCAAAATCAAAAATGGGCACATTACAAACTCCAGCTGAAATTTCCTTGTGGAGGCAGCGAGTGAGGGACAGGTCCCAGGGGACATGCTGTGACATGTTGCCATGCAACAGGGAGGAGTGTCTTCTCTTATGGAGAGTAGCCATGTTTCTGGTCTAGAAGTTTCTGTTCTCAGGGCCCTGAGTGCTCAGCTGTGCAAGAAACATAATGTTTTAAATATCTTCTGTTCATCTTTGATGCACACCAATCTCTCCCCATGCTCGTTACCTACTTGTTTCAGTATTTTGGGACTGTAAGTTCTTCCTCTTCAGAACCTGCCATCCAAAGGCATTTTTGATGCTCACACAGTTCCCCCAAATAATTTCAGAATTGTCCCCCACATAATTTCTCCTCTTAACTTCAATAGTGCCATTTCTACTTTTCATCCGACTTGGTAGTTAATAATCAAGAGGTGGGAGAGAGAAAAAGAAAACCTCTTCTATTGTAGATTCTTTCATTTTTCTGTTTTTTAGCAGCTACTTCTAAAGTCTAATCTTCAATATGTTCTTATTTTTGTATTTTCACATTTTTTTGGTAACTGAAATTTGTGCATTTCCTCCATTTCTCTTTTGAAAACTATAATTTCAAAGAAAACATCGTTGGAAAGTATTTTAATTTTTTGACAGACTTCTGTCATTAAACTTATTCTAGTCACTTAGATTTACAACCTCTTGAGAGAACATTCATGTTTCTCAAAAAGCAGGTATGTGCAGCATTAAAAGACACAGTAGAGTTCTCGAGACGGTTCGTTTTATTCATGGAGTTGAGTATATATTGATTTGGTCATTGCCCCCAGTTATGGGATTTACATACGTTAGTAAGGACACATTTAGTGTCCGCAGCAGAACTCAGACTGGCTGAACGATGAGCTAGTTTATCGTCCAATGTGGCAGGAGGTTGAGGAGCGGACCAGCCCCCAGGAAAGTTCTGGGAGGGCCTGCGGCTCCAAGTGCGCGTGCGCGGGCTTGTCGTCGGTCCTGCCTTCGCCTGGGAGCCAGACAGCTATAATGGTTCCAGACATACGGTGTCCAGGGGACAAAGACGGGCCGGCTCTCCTTGTGTTTCCTTCTTAGGACCAAGAAGCACTTTTCCCAGAGTCGCCCCCCCCCCTTCCCCCGCCTTTTTTTGGGGGTGGGATTGACAGGGACTAGGTCACACGCCCCTCTTTGAGCCAATCACTGGTAAGGGGAATGCGAATGCCACGGCTGGGTTAGGAGGACTCTTGGAGGGGCCTTGACCCTGCCTCCAGGCTTCTCATTCCACTTGCCCTCAGTTGGGCTAATGCTTTGGGGTGCCACGCTCACTACTATGCTACACCAAACTTCCGAGGGGCTTGGTGCTCTACCCATTTCATGCTCTGACACCAGGTGTGTTCAGGATTCAGCTGCATTCGTGAGCGTCCTGCGGTGGTACCGAGCAAAGGCTACCCGGGCAGAGGGGGGCAAGGTGAAATTTGGGGGTATTATTAACTCCTAGCGTCACTCTACCAGACGTGTTTAATAATGGATGCCCACTGATCAGAGAAGAGAGAGTTCCAGCGATGACAGCAACTGTCCCCTAACACTTGGTTCAGTGGGAGTCACAGCCTCATGAGTGTTCCGGAGTCTGACAGGAAACACCATTGAGACTTTCCTGTGAGGCGTTATTCGTAAGAGGGCTTCTTTGCATAAGACCAAAAACAATCGAACAGATTTTACTTTTCTCGTGAAATGACTTGCCTGAGCCACAGACAGGGTCACTGTGCCCCTTTTTCGTCCTGCAGTTCTCATCCATCAGTGAGGTCACACACCCTACTCCAAGCGAATCAGAACTCCGCCACCTCCCTCCAGCTGCATGCAGCCGTCCTGGTGTTAGCTGTAGGGTGGTCTGCTGGATGGGCTGCCGAATGGTCTTACCTCTATTCCTGGTCCCCTCCGACACATCCTTAAAACAGTGTCCAGCACACCTTCCCAACTGTGAATTGCACCACTTGTTACAATCCTGCGATGACTTCCTCATGCATTAAGGGTAACACACACAGTCCTGGCTGTGGCTTCGTGTCCTGCCGGTTGTCACCCTGCTGACCCCTGCAGCCTCATTCGGTGCCATCCTGTCTTCACTCCAGCCACACTGGGCCACTTCTGCCACTTGAACAGTCAAACCATTCCCAGGGTGGGGCCTTGGCTCAGACTGTCCCCTATGCTTTGACCACTCTTTCATTGTCTGCATGATGGGCTCCTGGGCTGCTTTCACCCTAGTCGTCGTGTTTCCATGGTGGCTTTCTCTGCTCTCCCTATTTACACAGACCTGCTGCCCTGCTCTGCACCCGCATAAGCCTTTGCTCAGTGTGTAATTAGGTGCTGCTTTGTTTTCCTATTTCTGACTTGTATCCCTCATTAGCCCCCATGCTCCTTGAGAAAGGGTCTAGGTTGACTCCCTTCAGCACTGTATACCATTTCCAAAGCAGACCTGGTCCCTGGGGGTTCTCCATGGCCAGGAGTGACATGAATAGATCCTCTGTACAATGGTGACTCCCTTGAGTACAGGTAATGTTTCTCTATTCCTAGGACCTAGCTGACAGTATCACATGATATGTCCTCAGTGCACATTTATTGTTGAATGAATAGATAGCTCTTATTAGAGCAATACAAGTTAGCATTTGACTGGATCAGGAAATGAGAGAATGGATTGCTCATTATTTGGAGAAATTTTTGTGCATTATTATCTAGTAAGTTTAGTACCATTCTTGCAAAATGCAAAATAATACATCACTGTTTCCTTAATTAGAAAATATAACACTTGAAGAGTCAGGAAATCAGAAGAAAATAATCACAGGCAAGGAGAGTGGGAGAATCACCTCATCCAAATTTAACTTGATCATATAAAATATATTAGTAACTCCTGGAAGGTTGAAAACATCTACAGATAAACCTCTTCGGTACCATATAATCAAAGACCCTTTGTGAGGGTCCCACTTTAGACTATATCATGGCTAGTGAAGCCTTTTAACCCATAAATAACTGATAAATGCTAATAGCATTTATCTAGTGTTCACTATATGCTGAGCACTTTCCTAATGTATTAACTCATGTAAGACTTCCATAGCCCTACCTGATAGCTTATATTATTATGCTTATTTCACTGAAGCGTAGAGAGGTTAAGTGACTTACCGAAGATCACACAGCTAGCCAGTGCCAGAGATAATTTCAAACATGGGCCTATACTCATAATTTCCATAGAGCAAAAGACTCTCTGAGAATCACTGCCAACAAGGAGCTGAGGATGAGTGTGAATTAGAGTTATAAATGTTAATGATTGCTGCCTTACACACTGCTCATAGTCCACTGGGTCTCACAGAAGGTATTTTAGGCAAAAGCAATACAATGCATGAACACAGGAATGTACAAATACAACATGAAATGACTTGTATTGTAAGAAATAATTGCGTAGGATCTTAGAGTAGAATCCTAGTAGTGCTGTCTGATAGCTGGTCACTAGCAAAGTGAGGAACCTGGGCCGAGGTGACCCAGGCCAAGGACTCCTGGGTCTGCTCTGCCTCTCTTAGCTCTGTGACCTTGACTTCGCTGAGTCTCAGATTCTTTAGCAGGTTAAAAGCACTGGAATAGCTGATGTGTAAGTGTAGCTGACTCTAACCTGAATAATTCTATACAACATTACTGGGTTAATAGAAAAATAAAGTTGCATTCACTGTTTTCTTATTTTAGACCTAGGTTTTCAGGAAGCCATCTTAATTCATCAGTTCTAACACCACAATGGCTGAAGCAACAGCCTCTAGTCTTAACTGCCATGTACTTGATTCTTTAGGCTGCTACCAGAGAGGTTTTTGGGAAATAAAATTCTTGGCTTTATCATTCTCCTGCTTAAGAATCTTCAGTAGCTGCCCTTTCACGAATACAAGATATCCATGATGAGATTAGTTCCCATGTCCTACCATGAACCCTGTGCTCTGTTACACCAAGCTTTATGAGGGGGAACCCCCAAAACTCCAGGTCCCCCCTCATATACAGTTCTTTGAACATTGCAGACTAATTCAGATGTCCGTGCGTTCACTTCATTTGTGACACCTGTCTGGAATGCTGCCCCTCTCTGTCCCTTGTTGGATGATGGATGCTTTCAAGACTTAAGACAATGTCAGCTCTTCTCTATAAGCCTTTCCTATCTGGACCTCCATGTAGCAGGTTCCTCCTATAGAACTGACGCTTCGTTCTTGGGTATCTCCATGTCTCCCAAACCCAAATTCTCCACCTGAGACATTCTAACACTTATTGTCTATCCACTCCTCCTAATGTTCTTGATAGTGAGAAATATGTTACATCCACCTTTGCACCTCTTCTGCTTAGCATAGTGCCTGAATATATGGTAGCAGCCCAGTAAATATGAATGGAAGAGTAAAAACATGAATAGAATGAATGAGAAAGTATCAGTTGTCTAGAAAGCACATCTTGCTTTTAAATTCTCCAGTTTTTGGCTGAATGCACTCAGAGACGGGGATGGATGAGGAAAGAATGTGTGTGAAGTGTGGAATGCCTTTGTGGGGAGGGAGCCTTTCCTTCCATCTCCATATTGTTTTTAGCTGCTTCTGATTCTTCTGGCTCTAGTAAATAAAAATTTTAGAATGTTCTGGTATCTGATATGGTATCAGTGCTCCAATATGTCTTTTCAAAATATGCTATTTCATTTGGCCAGAAAACCAGAAATGCGGGATAAGAGTGCATATGCTGCAGTGGGAATGAATTTGAGAGAATAATGGCCCGGAATTCAATAATTATTTTAGGCTGTCTTTTCAAATTCAAGGAACCCAGACACATGATTTTGTAATATCACAGCAAATGGACCAAAGCACAGATTCCAGTGTGTGAAAGATAGATTTTATACACACGCTTACATTTTTTATTAATTTATTCATGATTCACGTGACATTCATTGAACACCTTCTTCTGTCACGCACTACACTAGATGCTTTGGAATCAAAAAGGTGGGTGGAAGGCGGCACTCTGGATATTCTGGACAAAGTCCTTGATGCTTGCAGACTTTTTACACTTAATGTGGGTACATGATTTGTCCCCCTTGAACTGTGTGGGAACCCCACCTGCTGCTGAATATCTTGCCCTCATCATGTATTCACATCAGCCCTCTGCCAGTTCCTCAAGGCACCAGATGAGGTCTGACAACGAAGTTTGCGAACTCATCATAGAACTGCTGAGTGTCACTGCAGTCACCCCCACTTGGAAAGCTATGCATCAATGCCAGTGCCCAGTCCACCCTTCAGAGCAGTTTTGGAACGCTTTTTCTGGAATGGTCATCAGAGCTGTCATCTTACGACCCTTGATGTCCTGAATGTAATCAAAATGTCTTCCTTTCAATATTTCCCTTATCTTTAGGTAAAGTAAAAAGTCATTGGGGGCCAGACCAGGTGAGTGGGGAGGGTGTTACTTGTGTGCTGGCTAAAAACTCCCTCAGACAGTGCCGTGTGAACTGGTGCATTATTGTGATGCAAGAACCATGAATTATTGGTGAAAAGGTCAGGTGGTTTTCATCTAACTTTTTCACACAGCCTTTTCAGCACTTCCAGATAGTAAACTTGGTTGACTGTCTAGTTTGTACAAATTCATAATGAACAATCCCTCTGATATCAAACAAGTTTAGCAACATTGTTTTGACTCTTGGTTTGGACTGATGGAAATTTCTTGGTCTTGGACAATTGGCTGACTTCCATTGTGTGCTTCAACGCTTTGTTTCAGGATCATGTTGGTACGCCCATGTTTTATCACCAGTGATAACGCAGCCCAAAACATCAACTCACCTCTCCCAAAGGTCTTGGCAAACTTTGACTCTCCTTTGCTTTTGTTCTTCAGTGAGCTCCTTTGAAACCACGTTTGCACACATCTTTCTCATGCCAAGATTTTCAGTTAATGTTTTTCTATTTCTCTATCGATGTTTACTTGGTCTTCTGTGCTTTTCATAGTTAGCCGATGATTCTGACACACAGTTCAATGAATTTTTGCAAGCTTTCATCAGTTCTGCCCATTACTGGCTGCTCTGACCTCTCTTTACCAGTCATGCCCTCTCCCCTCAGAAAAATGTATAATCCATTTGTACACTGCCGTTTTCTTCATGGCATTATTCCCATAAACTTGGCTTAACATGTTTCTGATTTCACTTCCACTCTTGCCAAGTTTAACCAGAAATTTAATGTTTGTTCATTGCTCTAGTTCAAGCTCTGACATTCTCTTGACAGCACACAAAAACACGCTGTTACAATAATGAATGCCACTCAGCAAGACACCTGCACACATCGACACGAGCACAGCTGTGAGACACAGATACACCAAGGTTATGACACCTCACCGAGTTGTTCGTACAGTGCTGCCAACGTAAGTGCACAGTGGCAAGTTCATGAACTTAGTTGTCAGACCTCATATATGCTGTACCTTTGGGCCTTCAAATAGGTTTTTTCTCTGCTTGGGTCCCTCTTATTGGAGATCTCCACATACCTTTCAGGACTCGTTCAAGTGTCAGTTTCTCTGGGAAGCACGCCCTGGTCCTGTGACTACAGTAGTGTTTCAGGGGCCTTATGGCTGTCACCATTAGTTAATAATACATGCCGTTGTTTAGTATCTGGTATTCCTGCTGGAATTTAAAGCATCTGAGGGGACCATCTGTGTGTCTCTTTTCTCCTGTGTACCTCTAGACTCCAGCACTATGCTGGTATGTAATGCCCTTTGATAAACATTTGCTGAATAACTAAATGCAATAAGAATGACAAAATTGCTAGAATTGCCATCTCACAGCTCATACCCCGCCCTTTTTTATGCAGAAATGCTTGGTAATGTAATGATACTCAGTGAGGCTCTCAGAGAACAATTCCTTTTCTTAAAGAGCTGGGTTACATGCTTGAACTTAGTGCATACGGCCCTGTGGCTGCTGGTGACACTCTGGCCCCCTCAGTCTGTGCTGGGTCCTTCTCAGATGAAAGGAATGGAGAGGAGGGAGTAACTGTTACCCCCTCTCCATCCAACATAATCTTAGAGAAATAGCAAAAGATCGGCTTTGGGTATAAAGATAGCAATCTCTTTCCCTGCATGGTAGATAGAATCAAGTTGCTGATTTTTGGTTCAAATAGGACTTTAAAAATAGCCACTCTAGTAGAGCTAGTGAGAACCAGGAGCAGAGACAAAAACATGCAACAATTCATTTTAAAAAAGTGTCCTATAAACCGATCACATCGTTGGAACTTGAAAGGCCCCAGATACAATCATGTTCTATCAAGGCCCTGAAATTGACTCTGGCACTGCAGAGATCCTAAGCAGCATTACCCAGGGAGGAAGAGGAATGGGGGCATCCATCACCATGTCACGTGCAGCCCGCTTCTCAAATTACAAAGTTGGAAGCGGTCCAGAGTGGAGGAATGGTGTCCTTATTCTGCTGCTGTCTACCCCATGTGGGTTATAAGGGTCTTCTGGGCAGCGCCCTCCTTTGGCTTGGGTTTAGAGAGCCCACCTCTCCCGATCATCCAAGCATCCCTTCCTTCTGTCCAGAGAGGGCGATCTCTTCCTGGATTCTTCTCATTTCTCTAGATTGAGGGGGCCCTACATATTAGGGTACCCTAATATGGATATTACCCTGATGTTTTCTTTTTAGAAAGGACATGGGTGGTGGGTCCTACCAAGCACACTAACAACCAGAATCTCTTTACGAAGATGTACAGACTAAATACGACGTATTTCAGCTGAAGCCTTGTCTGCTTAAGTGACTTCGGGAAGTCTTGTTATAATAAATATCCAGGGACGGTGTTTTTAATGATTCTAATAAAAATCAGAATTGTACCATTCTTGGAAGCCTCTCCCTTGCATTCCATAAGGAATCCAAGGGTCTGTATTCTTTAAGTAGGGTTTTGCTATGTCTTTGCAAACTGAGTCCTTTCGGTTTAGCTCTACTGAGAGCATCTGTGTCACCTTGAGCGTTAGCCCAGAACTATTGAATCATAAACTCGAGGTAAGCTTGTCTGAAGTTTACCTTTGTGTTGACTAAAAATAAAATATTAGTTTTCTCATCAAATTAATAGTTCAAAAAAGATTAGGAGGCAGTGGTTTAACTTTCCTAGAGCAAAACTGAATAATGTAGTATAAAACAGCATTGTTTACATAATAATAAATGGCTAACCATAAGTGGTTTTACTTAATGGGTTAATATGTGTGAATTACTTAGAACAATGCTTGACACATAAGAAATGTTATAAAACTTTTTGCAGTTTTTATAATTATTATTATTTGGTCTGACAAAATATTAGTTAATTAAATACTCATATAGTTTTCCCTCTTCTCTTAGAGAGTATTTTAAGGGTCTTAACACAGATACAAACTAAACAATAGTTAATAAATTTGAAAGACAATAAAAATAATTACATTAGAAATGAAGTTGCAAGGCATGACAGAGAATACCCATAGGTGATTGTTTTAATTAGAATTTTCTATCTATTAATAATTTGTATTACTGTGTACACCTAAGGTAAACAAGACTGGCTAGCTGTTCACCCAGTCCTTTCCTGTTTTTTCTCTGCCTGGTTCAGAAAACCCTCCCCTGCTGTCTCTACTCTTCCTTGTCGGTGTCCCAGGATAGAGGTTACCTAAGGAGACTTTGCAATATGTCAGAGCCCCTGACACTTTGGCTCCTAAATGCAGTAAGATGACCTTCTCCCCACTCCCCCATACACTGTCAATGGGACTTGACCAGATTGCACTAAGCCAAAAAGAAGTTGAGTTCCTTTAAGTAAAATATGATGCAATTGAATTCTGCACATATGTACTTCTGTACTGTCATAAGGTGAATGGGAGGTTTAGTATGCCAGTGGTCTGCTTTAAAGTTTAACCATGTACATTTCCGGGGATAAGGGTCAAAGATGAATACCTAAAGACATATGAAAAATTCCTTGCTTTTTAAGGGCATCATGAATATCAAAATTGTGTCCTTATGAAGGGGAAGAAAGCAGCTAACTGCTCTCTGTTCAAATAAAGGTGTGTGTGACAGCTGGTGTGGTGGTTACATGAATGGACTCTTGTATTCAAATAGAGATGCATTCAAGTGTGTGATTTGCTAGCTGTGTTATCTCAGGAAAGCCACTGAACATTTCTAAGGTTCAGTTACTTCATTGGTACCTGGGGATAAAGTGGTGGTGAAGATCAGTGAGACACATGGGTTGGAAACACCATATCCCAAAGCCTAGCATCTAGTCAGTGCTAAGTATTTTTATTTTACATACATTTGGAAACTAAGAGGTGAGAAATAGATTAATACCCTGCTTTAGAGGTCCCCCTGAGTTACAGAGTCTGTACCTCATGCCAGAATCTCACTGCAAGATGGAGGTTATGTGCCAAGCATGGAAGGAATGCAGTTGTAGGAGACATAGGAAAAAGAGGAAACGACACCTTGTCTGCATATCTGGACACTTGCATAACATTTCCTTCTTGAGTTTTTGAATCCCAACGAGAGAACTGAGTGTATGTTTGGGAAGCAGATTCGTGAATTAATGTTTTTCCCAGTAGACAAGCTCACAGAAACTTTGAAGTGTTTATTAAAGAGTTGATAACAAGGAGAAAACTTTTGGAAAAATCATATTAAAAAGTGCCTCCCAAACTGCTTCAATCATTTAACCTTGGAATCACAAGACTCTACTGGAATGGAAAGAACACATTTTTCTTACCCCACCTCCCAGGCGAATCGCACACATATTGATAGCAATGATGGCCTCTTTCTAGGAGCCTGTGGTGAAAGGGTACTCTTTTTGTGACCAATTGAATAATTACTGGAGTTGCAATTTGTAATCCTGATATTGAATATTTCATAATGACATCTATTTAAACTTATCTTTCGACAAAAATAAGGTTTAATGTGCCTTTTCTCCTATTGGAGGTGAAATAAGGGAAGACTTTATTATACAAGATAATTAAAATTCTTCCTGAAGTTAAAAGTGATTTAAAAAGAATCACAACATGAGATAATTAGGCCTTATTAGACACTTTATCTGCTTCACTGAAGTCACTTCTTCCAGGATGATAAAATGTGCCTTTGTCTTTTTTTAGAAAGCTGGATACCAAATTTGGGGGAAAAAACGATCTTTCTTCCTCTTCTTAGACTCAGCACATGATTGTGTGAATGGTTTGGGGGAAATAATTTAATGACAGGGTTACAGTTTCCAAAAGTTAGACCTTTAGAGAATGTGATAGTTTTCAAGTACTTACTCATTTTTCTAGTGGAATTACATTTTACCCTCTATTTTTAGTTGGTTAATAGAAAATGATATGAATTTGTGTTTCCTGACTTATTTTTTTCCTGACAGGCAGAATAATAACAGATTAGTTTGGGGATGTTGAACAAAATCTTTTTGTTTTTTGACAGCTTCATTTATGCTTTTGTTTGCCCTAACAGGTGAGGCAAAGAATGTTCAGTGTTTGTGTGTTTAATGCCTAATGAAAATGTAATGTAGGTTATTACAACAGCCATGCAGCAGTGGAGTGGATGGTATTTTGCAGATGAAAAATGGCTCAGGCATTTAAAACACTTCATGTTTTTGAAAGGGAAGCGGGTATCCTAGGAGCATGGGAGTTTTGCCAGAGTTCTAAACTATATCCCCTGCATGAGGTCTGACACTACCTTCCTATCCTGCTTTTAGGCCCAGTGATGAGGTTGCTGTGACTGTCACCCTTTGCTAATATTTTTCGGGCTTCCAATGGATTTTAACAATACTCTATGCAACTAACAATAATTGAATCAAATAGTGGTTCTCTGTGCCCATAAATTTATATCCAACTTATTTTTATCTATTGATCAGTGGTTGAAAAGCAATTGTTTTGCTTTGTCTTTAAGAGAACATTTCAGTTCTGTTGACAATGACTTGCCATATAGGTTTTATCAAATCAGTCTCTTTCTAAGTGCCCCTTTCCTTCACAGAAAGGCAAAAGTGTACATAGATCAGTGTGTCAAGGGCCAAGTGAAATACATAGATCTTTATGATTGAAGGCTAAGTAAGGAAATGTCTATTTTAAGGTAAAATAACTGGAAGGAAAGTAGTGTGCTTTTGTGGAGAAAGAGCTTCTTTGCAGGGTCTATTGTAAATGAGATGGAGAAACTTGTTGCTTTAAAGAGAAACACTAAAATAAGAATAGAGTTAAGCCAAACGGTGAGCCTCAAAAGTATCCATTCAATGAGGTTTTCAATGTTTTTCTGTAAGTGCGCTGCTGCTTTTCAGGGTACAAGTGCTACATATTGTTTGTCTTTAGCAAGCTGGTAGATTCTGTTGGGAAGAGAATGACACCTGTAGGGTCCTAATAACAAGTAAGGGTTAATAAAAAGGTGCACAAAGCATGATGGTACAGCTTAACCAATTATTACAAAGCAAATGAGCATGGAGCAACTACCAAGTAAAGAAACAGAACGGGCAGCACAGCTGAATTTTCTGTATTCTTTTTGAATCAGGTACACTTGCTACACCTTTGTTAATCCTCATTCATCTTTTGGACTTTGCTGTAGACATGTCATCTGTGAATAATGAAAGTTTGGCTTCTCTCTAATCCAAGCTTGGCCAACCCATGGCCAGAGGGTGGGCTGCGTGTGACCCAGGACAGCTTTGAATGTGGCCCAACACAAATTCGTAAATTTTCTTAAAACACTATGAAAATTATGCACGGACCATTTTTTTTTTAAAGCTCATCAGGTTTTGTTCGTGTTAGTGTGTTTTATTTTGTGGCCCAAAACAGTTCTTTCAGTGTGGTCCAGGGAACCCAAAAGGTTGGCCACCCCTGCTGAATTCTTTCACTCTTTCTTCTTCCTTTGCATTACTGCACTGGCTGAGACCTCCAGCATGACATTGAATAGAAATAACAATGACATCCTTGTCCTTCCCCAATCCCAGAAAGAAATGTTTAATGTTTCATCATTAAATAGAATGCTTAATTTTTTTGTTCGTTGGCTAATATTTACCTCGACAGGATGCTGAATCTTATTAGCTGTCTTTTCTGTGTAAATCGTCATAATATTCAGTAAATGCACTGAATTACACTGATTGATTTTCTAATGTTAAAACAGCTTTGAATTCCTGGGGCAAACCAAAGTTGGTCAGATTGTATTATTTCTACATATAGCTGAATTCAGATTGCTGATACTTTATTCAGAATATTTATTTAGAATATTTGAATCTCTGTTCAGAAGTGAAATCGACCTGTAATTATCTTTCTTGTGAGTTTTGGGACAAGGTTACCTTGACCTCATAAAATTATTTGAAACATATGTCCTCTTTTTCTAAACTCAGGAAGATTTCTTATAAGATTGTAGCTATTTCTTTCTTAAATATTTAAAACAATTTGCTGGGGAAGACACTTAGGCCTAGATTTTTCTTTATGGGACTATTTCAAATTCTATTTTAAGTCAGCAATTTGAAGGCAAAAACAAAATATTTTTTTCAAGGGTATAAATAAACTTATTGAAACATCTGAAAAGTATATTAGGGTTCAGGGGGAATATATTGAAAAGGAAAACTAACAATTAGTTTTTTTTTACCCTACCCCTTCATTTTACAAGTTTCTTGAGCACTCTTGTATGTATTTTCTTCCAAATTCTGTCTTTTCTGAGTTCCATGAGTTTGGATATCTACTAGTTTTGTTATCCATCAGTTTAAAAAATGTTTAAGTCTCTTCATGATTTCTTCTTTGCCCCATTGGTTAGTTGGAAGTATATTTCCTATCATATGGGGGATTTTTAGAGAAACTTTGTCTTATCAATTTCTAGCATAATTACATTGTGACCAGAGAGTATATTCTGAAATCTGAATGCTTTTAAATTTAGTAGGGTGATCTTTATGGTCTCATCTCGTATATTGCCATCTCTCATAGTTTTTCAGGTATTAATACTGTTGGAAAGAAAGTGTGTTCTGCAGTTACTGAGTTTGGTTGTTCTATTACCCACTGATTCAGGTTTTTTAATCATGTTCTTCAATTCTGCTGTAGCCATACTGATTTTTGTCTGCTGTTCCAAATACTGAGAGGAGTATTTTACGATTCTCTAATATGATTGCAAATTAATCAGTTTCTCTATCCATTTCTGCCACTTTTTGTTTTGTGGTTATTAGGTGGTTATGATTTAGAATTGTTATTTTCTTGGTGAACTGAACGTTTCATTGTTTTACTGTTATGAAGGAGCTTCTTAATCTTTACTAGTGCCCCTTAAGTTTTATTTTGTGTGGTATTTATATGCAACACCAGCTTTCTTTTGGGTAATGTTTGCATGATATTCCTTATTACACCCTTTAACCTGAAGCCTTTCTGTGTGCTTATGCTTTAGATGTCTCTTTTAAACAGTGTATATTTTATATTTTCTTCACTAGGCTCACGGGCTTTGTCTTTTAGTTGAAGCATTTAATCTAGTTACATTTAATTCACTTATTTATGTATTTGAATTTACATCTCTTGTTTACCTTGCTTTTTTTTGGTTCTGCCTTTTCTCTGATTTTATTCCTTTTCTTTATTGGAATTGAGTATTTAAAAAAAAATTCAGTTTTTCATCTCTGACTTGTATTGGAAGTCTATACTTGTATTTTATTCTTTTAGTCATTACTCCTAGAAATTACCAAGACTTCTTGACTTAATAAAATCTAATGGTACTCAAAAATTTTACCCTTTCCCCAGATAACTTAAGAATCTTAGATCAGTTTTACTCCATTTATTGTTTGGTTAACTTTTGTCACATGTTGTGTATTTTATTATCCTTCAAAATATACTTTAAAATCCACTAACATTATTTATTATTATTTTATATAGTCAAAATTAACATTAATTAAATGGAAATTTTCATGGAAGACAATTTTTCCACTGACCAGGGGTGGGGGTAGTTTCAGGATGATTCAAGTGCATTACATTTACTGTGCACTTTATTTCTATTATTATTACATTGTAATATATAATGAAATAATTATACAACTCACAAATAATGCAGAATCAGTGGGAGCCCTAAGTTTAGGTTTTGATACGAGTCTGCAAACATCTGATTTATTATGGTCTCTGTGCAGTCAAACCTCTCTGCTAATGTTAATCTGTATTGGCAGCTACTCCCCAGCACTAGCATCACTGCCTCGGCTCCACCTCAGATCATCAGGTATTAGATTCTCATAAGGAGCATGCAACCTAGATCCCGCTCCTGCAGTTCACAATAGGGGTCATGCCCCTGTGAGAATCTCATGCAGCTGCTGATCTGACAGGGGGCGGAGCTCAGGCAGTATGTGAGCAGTAGGGAGCGGCTGGCTGTAAGTAAGGGTGAAGCTTCGCTTGCTCCCCCGCTGCTCACCTCCTGCTGTGTGGTCTGGTTCCTGACAGGCTACGGACTGGTACTGATCCATGGCCTGCAGTTTGGGGACCACTGTTATATGAGTAGTCATTGAACTAGAAGGTTTGAGGTTAACTTTTGGAATGATATGAAATAACTATGACTGAATATTATAAAAACTTACCATTTTGTGTCATGAACATCTGTAACGAGCTTGTACAATGATGTCATTACTCATAAAGGGAGATGGGTTGCTAAAAACAATGAAAATATTTTAATTAAAAATTCCTGTTTTACCAATATAATGTAATTGGTCCTCTGAGAATTAGTTACTTAGAGCCGTAAGGAGAGTTGAAAACTTCTCTCTTGTTTAAATTTGTGTGCTCACTGTCAAACAAGTTGAACTATGATTCAGTTGAGAATGATTTTTCTTAGCATATTATAAAACTCAGCCCATTCTGAATTCACTGGAGAATTGCCTGAAAAGGGTGTATTTAACAGGAGTCTCACCAACCTGCTAGAAAAGGCCTCTAAAAAGTGAAAATTGAGGGGAGAAAAGAAGAACATCACCAAATAACTCTATCAAATTTGATATCATTAGGAATTTCAGTTAATGGTATAGCTTTCTCCTTCAGGGGAGGAATTATTGACTCTTGGGGAAAAATAAAGAAGGTCATGATTGACACTTAGGATTATAGATACCTGCATACTATTGCATAGAGTAATAAAATAGTTAGAGATTTCACCATAAATGGATACACATGTGTTCCTCAGAATCACCAGGACCGTAAATGACAATGAAAGTAACATTGAACATTGATAAGAGAAATGCACCTAATAGTAATGGTTGGAGAGCATCATCTCTCAGGAAATGTCCTACAGAAGGAAGTTAATAAACCCAATTTTGGAAATACAGTTGAGAACATCTGGTTGAGGGTAATTGAGAAGGAAACAGATGTGATACCACTACGGTGGATGGCTGGGCAGGTAGAGGAGGGGGATAATGCATTCTGTGTATAGATTATAAAACAAGTGCAAGGATATGATTGGTTGTAATAGGAAAGCTGAACTATCCAGACATCTGCCAAAAGCCTTATTCTGCTGAAAGCAGGGCTTTGATAAACTCTTCAGTTGCCTTGATGAGACTCTGTTTTCCGAGGAGATCGACGTTGTCACATAGAACTTTGGAGTCATTAATAATTCTTATCAAGAAGGAAGAACTTGCTGGTGATGCACAACTAATAGAAGACATGTAAGATTTCATCATAAGAAAAAATAAGGTGATTCCCAGAATAATCAGATGCACAGACTGGTGTTGAGAAAATCTCATTAAAATAAAATCAGAGGGAAGTATAGTTTGCTGGCAGGTGTTGGTAAAGAAAAATGTGGCTTGAAATGGGTAGAAGGCCCCTAAATGAAAATTCAGAAAACAAAATACCTGTAGTCTCAATAAAAGCTAGATGTATTTAAAGAAACCACGTGACTGCATAAAGTTTCGTTGCGATTTCTAATTTTGTAAGAAATCCACTAATGTTGAAAGGAGACTTACATAACCAAAGGCATAAAGGATAAGAGAAAAACTAAAATTCAGACTTTCCACAGGCTTAAGATGAAGGGTAAAGAAACTGGAAGGTCCCATAGCTGGGCTGAGCCTGTTGGTGGCTGGGTCTCAAGCTGGCCCTGCTTGACGTCATTCCCTACATATAGATGGAAGATCAAGCACCTCATTCGAATGCCCTACTCGCTAGATGTCCATTTTCTATCCTCCTTTGTTTAAAAATATGCCGAAGCTTTGTGGGGGTAATTTGGACAGGGCCAAAAACCATCAAGTCATGAGTAAGCGGTGCTTGGTATTGTTTCTGGATAATGTGCTGGCTGCTGATCTGAAGATGTCCCCAGAGGCCACTGGTGGTTGGGGCAGCGAGTGTAAGACAGAGAGAGGGTGTGCTCACCTTAGAGGAGATTGGATAGTCAGTGGGCCGTGGTGTAATGGTCATATAACTTTTGGTTCCTCAAGCCGTGTCCCTCATGCTAACAAAGACTTTGGCAGAAATATTCTTTTTTCCTGTCCCAGTTGTCAATCTCTCTCTCTTTCTCCCTTTTCGTTTTTTCCCTCAATTCCTCCTGTCCTCCTCCATCCCAATGAGGGCGGGTTATTCATAGACTGTGTGTATTCCTCTCTGCTTAAACCCTGTGGTCTTCACCAGCTTGCTACAAAACTTGTCTGCATCAGGGAAGCAAATGGAGGGAGCATAACAAGAAAACATTTTTCCCCCGCCTCAAAATTAGCTTGCCTCCCTAGTTTTTAAGACTAATGTTTTTATTTTGAGGTAATGGTAGATTTACATGCAGTTATAAGAAATGATAGATCACATAGACCCTTTACCCAGTTTCTACCAATGGTAATATTTTAAAAATTATTGTGTAATATCACAACCAGGACATCGACATTGATACACTCCCTCAAACTTAATTCTGTTTTCCCCAATTTTTTTGTACTGTGTATGTCTGTTCAGTCATATATAATCTTATCACGTGTGTGTATTCATGGAGCCATCACAAAAGTTCCATCCTCATGGAACTCCTCATGCTGACCCTAATAACCACACCTACTTCCCTCATTAATCTGTTTGCCACTTCAGAAATTTTGCATTTTCTGTTTTTTCAAAAATTTATACAAATGAGATCCTTTGGTGTGTAATCTTGGGATTGGCTCCAACCCCCCACCCCCACAGTTCAGTATGTTTTCAAGAATAAGAAAAGAGACATAATCTCTATTTTATGGATCACAGGAAGAAATATTAATAAATGCACCTTCAATTGGCATGTTTGCTTTATTTGAAGGTAATATTCAAAGTGGAAAGCCTAGAATGAACCAAATGCTGCCAAATGCATATGACCAGTTTTGATCTTTATTTTAAGCTCCAAATCCAAATTTACACTTTATTCTGTAAAGTTCCACCTGGGTCACTTAAAGAATCATCAAATGCAACATGTTGGAAATCAAATGTGTCATGCCATCCTTTCCCCACAAAAATATCCTCTGTTCCACCTGCACTTCTAACCCTAACTACAGGCACTTGAATTCCTAAAATCACCAATCTGATCTTTATGTCATAGTCAGCATCTCTCACTCCTGTCACCCATGGCACTTCACCTCATTGTATCATTGTCATTAACACCTTAATTTCTACCTGCTGTAAATACTTCTGGGGTTTGCTTCTCTCCATCCCCATTGCCCTTTCTTAGTAAGACCCTCAACATCTCTCATCTAAACTATTGCCAAGCATCTTAGCTGCTCTTTCAGGCCTTAAATAACCCCATTATCTTTTAAAAACAATTATCTGATCATATTATCCCTTTGATATCGATCACACTTAGCACCATCTTGTAAACAAAACAGGCTGTTTCATAATGTCATATTTCCCATTGAGGAAAATCCTGGAGTAGATGACTTCCACGGTCCCTTTCAGTGGTCACGCTCTATAAGCCTGCATGAGAGACACATTGGATGTTCTGGACAAAACTGTAGCAACTATTAGTAGTAAAGATTACAAAATACAGGGAATAGGTCATTTCTTTTAATAGGTGAGGAAAAGCTGTACTCTAGTGGTAAAGGATTAAATGTGAGCTCTATCCCTGAAAAGCTGTCCCCGACATCCTGGAAAGGTCAACCTTCCAAAGGCCTGCCTTGTTCTCAGTGTCCTTCAGAGCTAGATGCCCCTGCTTTCTGTTGTTGGCTAAAGACACCTTGCCCAGGACGTCTTTAGGCAGAAGTGGCCATTTCCTTATCTCATGTCCAGTCTCTCCCACTGTCTTACCCCTAGCTACCTTGTATTGGACTGGAAATTCCCCCAAAGGAAGGCAGCCAGAACCATCCAAGAAGACCTGACTCAGAGACTCTGTCCAATACGACAGCAATTTGCCCCAGAGATGTGGGGAGGGAAGAAGGGAGTCAGTAGAAGAAGGGTTAAGTGGAAAGACACACCCAGAAAGAAGACAAGATACAGAGATACCTGAGTCATGTCACCTGATGAGAGTGCAAGAGAGAACATCAACAAACTACAGCTGAAAAATATCACAATAAACTGGCTTTTGGAAAAATCCTAAATATTCATTTTATCTTTAACTTCTTTCCCATCTGCAAGAGGCCGGACTGTCCATCTGTTTCTAGATTCTAAGAGATTCTTATCTTCATTATTAGTCAGCCTATGTGCTATCATAACTATGCACTCGGTAACTTGAATGAAACTCTCCGTTCCTTGATGCGAACAGAAACATTTTCTTAAACATTGTCTTTGGGTAATCAATATTCCTCTCCCAAAGTGACTGGGCAAGGTTGCAAAGTAAAAACTGTGATTTGTTGGCTTTTCTGATGCAAAAGCAGAGTAGGGAGCTGGCTCCGTGTGTATGTGTAGAGCAACTGGAAGTCAACCTGAATCTGTGTTCTCTACGTATGTGCTGTGTGATCTTGAATATTTACTTCATATCTCTAAACTGGAATTTTCTTATCTGTAAAGTGGACAGAGGAGCAGTAACTGTCTCAGAGGGCAGTGATGAGGCAGAAAGGAGGCAGTGGAAACAAAGCGCTTGGTAGAGGGTTTGTTTGGTGCAGAGGATGCATTGATTGGATGTTGAGGATCAGAGAAAAGACCTAGAGATGACTTTTAGTTTATGTCTTGGTACCAGTTGCCAAAAAGGAGACCAGAAAAGGAGGACTTGAATGACCCTTTGGAGTTGTCCCAAATTGAGGCAAGGTGGCTGGGACTTTATACCACTATCAATGAATACAGCCTATCCTGGGAAGCCCTAGAGTAAGTGTGTCTCTTTAACTGAGGTAATTCACTGAAGAGAGCTGACATCTGTGTGCTGTGAGCCAACATCTTTTCCTGAAGCTGGGGGAATACAGTAAGAGCTTTTGTTCTTAAAGGGAGATCTGAGTGGCTCCCAACAGTACTCAAGACACAGGACTCAAGACCAAGAAAAGAGAGCTACCAAACTTCTAGAGAAGATGCTTCAAGAATTTAAACCTAGACGCTGCTTGTATCTATGAGCTTCATTTAAGTTCTTGAAGCAGTTCCTCCAAGAATTTGGTGGGTCTCTTTTCTTGGGGTAAACCAGTAAATAACTTGTAAGAAAAAGGTGGTGGCCCCTGTTGATATATTTTGTCTCGAGTCCACAACTGATATCATCTGCTTCCTCTATTGTCTATTCCTAGATTCTCCTAACCCTTCACTTTTACCACTGGTGGGTTATTGGTTTACCTTATGGAGGGCACAGACCCTTATCTTTCTGGTCTCGGTTACTATCCTCCATTGAGTCCATTTCCCCGCTAAGGCAGCTGTTATTCTTCTTAATTGCTGGTCTGTTGACTCAAGGAGCCTGAAACGTGCATGCATTAGCAGTTCCAAGTTCAATGGGACTTTTGCTGTGTTCCCTGGTGGAGGTGTGGCCCTAGGGGAACCAGGACTCTAAATGTGCAGAGCTCAGAGTTGAGGTGACGGGAATAACAGATTCCTCAATTTGGCCACTGGGAGTGGTGGTGAGCAAGACCACTCCTGCTTCTACCTTTTGATTCCCAGACCCTTATATTCTTCTCATTGAGGACACAGCTCCTCACTGGAGCTGTGGTCATTGATTTAGTATGTGTCCCAGAACATGACACTGTTTATACAACGTATCATCTCTGATTTAGTGAGTCAGCTGCACTTTCATTGCTCTATTACGTATTTTTAATATTATTTTTTATTCTTATATATTTACAACTTTATTACATTTAAACCTGTATTTCTTATTCAGTTAACTTCATATTATATCTTTGGATTCATGTTTATATAAAATGAAAAATACATTTCTGTACTTTTATTCATAAAGTTTAAGTGTTTTCATGTTTCTGTCTATTCAATTTTATAAGTATAATTAAGAATGCTATACTTCATATTTAGGTTACTTTTAAACACTGATTACTTAACTATATTACCCCTTGAGCAGCCAAGCAGTAAGACGTCAACCACAGATAAGGAAATGTTCAAAATTTTGTCATTTTCTTTCTAGATTCCTTCTTTGTTGAGTGTGATAGCTTCAGCTGATAGTGTTTTCTAGATAATTGACTTGAGTATTGTTTGATTCCCTCCTGCAGTGATTTTTTTTCACGTAAGAGATATATGTGAAACACTTTCAGTGTTTTTATATGTTTGAAATTCACATGTTTTTATGTTATTAATAGTTTCACTGTGTAGAACTAAGGGGGTCAATATTGACCCCCATCTTAGAACTTTAAAGATATTGCTTCATTTCTTCTAGCATTCAGTATTTGAATGAGATATCAGACAGCAATATGATTCTTGCTTGTTTTTGGTTTCTCTTTCTGGAAAATTCCAGGGGTTCTCTTTACCTTTAGAGTACTTAAGTTTTATTAGAATGTATTGAGGTGTAAGTCTTTTTCAATAATCCTTCTTACACCATTTAATTGAGTAATTTTACTCAGCTCTGGAATATTTTTTTCACTACATTTTTTATTACTATTTTCCTCTCATTTTCTTTCTGAAGTTTCTTCCTTTTATCCCATGTTATACGACAGTCAAATTTTCTATATTTTTACCTTTTTTTTTTTTACAGTGCTTAATAAGAGAGTACCTTAATGATTTATCCCAACTCCTTCTATTGATTTCTGTTACCAATCGTATTTTTATTTTCTAAAATATTTTATTTTTGTTTTTTGATTTTTTGTGTTATAGATAGCAGGTGGTTTCTTCGGTATCATACATTTTCATTAATCAAATGAACCAAATATTCAAATTTTTAAAAAGTTATCTTCTGTTTCTCTAAACTTGTTTCATTCAGAATTCTTCATTCTCTTTATTTTTTAATTTTCCTTTCACACTGTTGATTCTCAAATGTTGAGCAGCTCTTTATTATTAATTCTTATTTAAAATTGTTATGATGGTCTAGGTTGATTAATGTAGGTAGTTGGCATGGGTCTCTTCTGTCATTCCTAAGAAGGAAGTCGATTTTGGGCTCTGGTGCAGACATGCCAGCTGGCCAGCTTCATTTCCTGCTCAGAGGGCAGAGAGATGGCAGGTAGGTATATCCCTCTCTCCAGCACAAAGGAGATGGGCTTTGGCCTGAAACATTCATGCTAAGAGAGGTGATTTCGTCCCATTTATTTGGAGTATGTCTGCCTTCTCTTTCATTCTTCCGTTTTTATTTCAATCTTTCCGTAGATGCTTTTCTTTTTCCTATTCATACCAGGTCTTGAGTTTTCCTAGGAAGGATGATCCCACATCTGTGCAATATTAAGTGAATCCTCATAAAGTACAACAAAGAAAGTTAATTTAATTTAAATTTTGTAGTCTCCAGATCTTTTTTAGATTTTGATCACTTAAATACTAGCTGTTCATTTGGAATAGCTGACTAAAATTTTTAAATTAAATAGACTATCTCCTGTAGACTTTCAGCTTTCTGCAATTTTTGTTTATTGGCAGACTGTAAGGTCTAACTTTTTTCCATCTGAAAGTACACATTGAGTCATCTATTCACTTTTTAAAAAAGTAATCTGCTTCACACTATGTTATAGGTTCATTATTTATTCTTTAGCAAGAAATCCTGTTTCACTCTGTTATATGCCTATTAGATAATCTAATAGGTGATATGCTGCTGCACCTTATGTTATACATTTACCCACTGATTAAGTATGCACCTCTTCTAAATTCTTTGTTCGTTTCCTTCCTAACTAATTTCAAGTTCTGATCTTTGAGCCAGTATTCTACATGAGGAATATCTAGGATTTGGGTTTCACTCATCCAGTCTGGATAATTTTTACCTGCAATTTTACATTGTAATTTTGTGAATAAAAGTATTAAAGATTTCAAAATATGTTACTGGCTTTTGACCTAGGGCCAGTTCCCAATCATTAATTCAGCCCCAAGTGGGCAAACTTATTCTTAAAGGGACACAGTGTAAGTATTTTAGTCTTACTGCCGTTTGTTCTCTGTCCCAAGCACTCAGATCAGCCATGGGGGCCCAATAGCAGCATACATAAAACATGAACAAGTGGGTGTGGCTGTGTTTCAGACAAAACTGCTTAAGGCTCTGGTTTGGGGACTACAGTTTTTTAACCCTGAACTAAGTCATATAAAATCAATATAAATTCTCATATGTGAGGTTCATAAAAGAAACTGCATGCCTTCTGAGAACTCCACAAATGAGTCAGTTAATGCCATCCTCCCACTTGATAATATGCTCATTGAAAATATGTGAGTGTCCAGTGGGTCTGTGTTTCCCTATTTGTTCTCCTGGTATGGTAATGAATCAAAGCTGCTTCTGGATGAAATAGATGCATGCTGTGTAGAATAAAAAAATTAAATCTTTACATCACTGGTATGGGTTTTCTTTCAGTTTGTCTTAAAGGATGAATATGCATTATTTAAATATTATAAATCTCAATTGATCACTTTTGGCAAATGTCTACCAACATTTAATTGACTTATATCAAGTGACCTTTTATCAGATTATTTATTTTCACAGACAGGTAGTTTCAACCAATTTGTTTTTTAAGAAATCTCTAAGAAATTACATTGTTAAAAGTTAGACATTCTGTGAATTCTATATATTATGAGAAGTCTGATGTTCTTTGAAATATTTCCAAAATACTTCTAAAATACTGTGATTTAAGACCTGCCCTATGATATAGAACTCTGGAATCTTTATTGCCCACTTGGCCTTTTATTAGGGCAGATTTGGAACTATTTCCTTAGGAAACCACAACTTTTCCTTTCAAGTATTGGCTTCTTTCCATTTAGAGATAGATAGTCTTATATTGAAGAACATGTTCTGATTGAATTATTTTATTTTACTTTTGCTTCTAAAACATTGTTTTTATTCATTTATATTTTTTAGTATTTCTAATAATTTTTTATTTTTAAATTGCCATTGTCATACAATATTTTATTATTGTTTCAGGTGTACAACATAATGATTAGACATTTGTATAATTCATGAAGTGATCACCCCAATGAGCCTAGTACCCATCTGATGCCATATATAGTTATTGCCATATTATTGGCTATTGAATTCTTTTCTTTCCTTAGGATCACAGGAGGATAGGAGGATGAAAGTCTGTCCTTCACTTAATTAATCACTAACACATGGATTCTGCCCTTTCTCAATGTCAGATAATTTGAAATTGAAATTGAGCTTTGAAATTCTGAAAGTTAAAATGTGAAAAATATAATTCATGAAACATTGACATCAATATATTCTTCTCTTGATATCAGTTTTAAAACTTTTTCAGTAGTGGAGGGTAGCAGAACAAGACACCCTAAGTGATGCCTCTTTAGCATAAGGGTGATTTTGAGCTGATTATTTTTGATAAACAGCAGGCAATGGAGAAGCTCTAACAATAGAATAGAAGGTACCAGTTTGTAAGGAACGTTTACTATTATAAAGGAAATCACCTGTGTATGTGCCTCTCTCTCTACACCAGGACAAGAAAGGTGATCTAAACACCAGAAACTCTTCTGAACGGAGAGGGTACTTCCTGAAATCTGCGTAACAAAACTTACCCGTGTTACTGTGCTTTCTCTACAACCTCCTAGTCTGTGGGGCACTATGGGTAACCTCCTACCACTGCCCTCTACTCTCCCTACAACGTCTTTTTTTTTTTTTTTTGTCTTTATCTGAAGTTAGTATTTAAGGTGGTGGCTTGGGTGATCTTGGAAGTATCCATTTTCCTGGATATCAGCCTTGGATGCATGAGGTATACGTGTTAACAAACTACTGTTTGTTTTTCTCCTATTAATCTGTCTGTTATCATAGAGGATGTCAGCCAAAAACTCACAAGGGTGGAGGGAGAATTATTTTTTTCCTGTTGTTCTACATGGACTGCCATGTTAGAGAGAGAGAAAAGGGTGCAAAGCAGGTGTCGGTGAGTGGGCTCGCGAGCCTTTCAGTCAGTCAGATTATCTCCACGCACGGTTTCATTTGAATGGAGTTTCTACTGATAAAAAGTTGAGAAACATTGCTCCAGAGCAGTGGTTCCCAACCTTTTCCCACTTGTGGACCCCTTTTAAACCCCTTTCTATAAATTGTACCCACTGTTTTTAAAACAGCTGTTTTTCAATACTGATGCTTTTGTTCAGCGCCTATCTTAACATAAAAATCAATAACTAAACTGATCAAACAGTCCAACTACGGAAGTATTTATATGTTTGGGGAAGTTCTAGAAACATCGCAAATGGATTGTTCTGAAACTGTGCGTGATGATTTGGGGGGTAGGGTTCATAGCCACGCCCTCACCAATCATCATGTGCTAATGTGATCTAATTTTGAAGTGTCTCCTTGAACTGTGATTCAAACTCAACACTTATTCTTCCGCAAGTAGTGTTTTGCATTTTTTCACCTTACTTGTTTTTTCACCATTACTGATTATTTTTCTCATACCCCTAAATAGCCCAGCATTTTCCACTTGGTGTACACATACGACCTCTGGGGAACTGATACTCTAGAGACATTTTAATCCTTGGAATTTAGCTGTCAGAGAGCTGTGTAATGGACCACAAGAGATTGGCCCTTCATAAAATTGCTCTTTTTGGGTTTTTTGTTGAGTTTCATTAAAAGAAAAATAGCCAAATAAACCTTATTAGTACATTTTTGGTAAGGTTGTCATTTAGTGCACTACCTTCCCTGCCACATACACTGTCCCTTTATAAATATGTATTAAAGAATTTCTCTCTTGAATCAGAAAACTGAATCTTAATCAGTACCAGAAAGAATTTTGAGGCCCTCCTATGAATTTGATTTTTTTTAAGTTTCATAGATAGAATGAATTTCACAGCTGTTAATTATTAACCACTAAGAAGGTCCTGAATTTGGACCTTTCCCCTGGAAACTAATTACATGCAGTTTTGCCTCTGTTAAGTAGTGTTGAAGATAATTTTCAAAAAAAGATAAAATCATAACTTTCATACAGATATAAAAATGAACATATATTAAAAATGTATTTTTATCGCTTCTCGGCCTTTAGGCTAAGATCAAGTGTAAAAATGTATTTTACTCATTTAATAACAGCCCAAGCAATGATATAACTGGTTTAAAAGAAAAGTAAAAAGGCACCAATGTATTTGGAATAAAGGGACTGGGTTGCAAGTGGAGACAATCTGGTTCTTGCAGAGAAGGGGAGGGAGTAAGAGGGGTGTGGAGGGACAAAGTCAATGGAAACTCCACTGGACAAGATAGAATTTGCATGTTTATTGATTTACAAAATGTTGTAAAATACCTCAAAGAAGATGAATGGCTAGAATCTGATAACCCAGAAGGATGTGCTGTATATAGACATACCTAGTTTCCATTTAAACACAATGTTTAATTCTATTATAAACCTGGGGTACTTAAAGTTTTGGCTAAAGCTCCTCTCCTAGGAAGGGCGTGTTGGGTACGCTGCTCACTCTGGTTATCACTCTGATCTGTGCTTTCATGGATGACCATCCCTCCCTTCATCTACACATACTTAAAATATATTAATATGCTGAGTCAGGTTTTTTCTTTTCTAAATCAGACCTTAATCAAGTCTTGCAGGCCTTATGGGTCATTTTGTCTTTTCTATGTGGCTCTATAATTTTGGTCTCATCTCTCCCAGCATCTTAATTCATTTGGTCCTTGGGTTTGAATGGCAAGAGCTCAGATGGTGAGGTCAGATGGCTAGTCCAAACCTGTTTCATTCTCAAGTTCTAGATAGTGAGTAGTGAAAATTTAGAGGGGGAGGGATACTAACCCTAACTCAAAATTTTTATCTGGATGTATTCAGATAGTGTAAGTTTGGAAAGAGTGGGCTAGCATCTTTGCTTTATACTTTAATAGCAAAGAACAATCTATTTTTAAGCTCTTGTCTCCTTCAAGTTGTATCAATATCAGTTACAGTTGATGGTGCATTGCTAATGGTGTGATTAAGATTAGGCATGCTTCTGAAGGTCATTGGTAGAGAAAGTTATGGAGTTTTGAGATAAAGGAGGTGGAATGACCCCAAGGACTGGCACAATATGTGACATACTTTCTGGCTTGGTCCCTGTAAACTAGGTGCTGAAAGGGTTCTGAATTGAAGCCCTTTGGTGACTCTGGCACTTTAAAGAGAAGACTATGAAAATAGTGAATGGAGGGTATTGGGTCTTCAAGGACACAGGTGAAGTGTAGGCATGAGTCCTACAGATTATGAGGTAAAGTCATTGACATAATGAGAGGTCTGGATTTCCTAGATGCTTAGACTGAGATGAGCTTTTGGGAAAGGGAAGAAAGGGGTCTGAATCGATCTCATGAATTTGGGGGATTTAGGACCGTGAATTAGATCCCATAGAAGAAAGGATTTTTAATTTATCTCTTGGGAGAACTGGGTCCTTGGACACTAGGGGTATATGTTGAAGGAATGAGACTTTTGATGTGCAAGAGCCCCGGGTTCAGGCCTGAGTCTTTCCACCTGCATGACGTTGATGAGGCCCAGTTTGCAGGACCCAGGGCCTGGGGGAGATGGGTACCGTTGGAGGAGCACAAGGCCTTTGGTAAGTGGAGTTTAATTTCATTAAACTTAATGACTGTATTTTTTCCAAAACACAATTCTATTCTTAAATGTTAAGGATTCTCAAAGGTCATTATCAAAGAGTGTGTTTTGAGCATTATTACAATAAAGGCATAGCTTAAAAGGTGATGACTTTGAAATAGCTGAAAGTCATATCATAGATCTGTAAAATTCAGCCACTTTAATACTTTATATCTTTTATTTGTTTCTTTATGCATAGCATACCGTCTTCTAGTATGGTGGTCTGCCATAAAAATTAATTAATACATCATTTTATTTGTCGTAAAATCCTCTTTTGTCAAAAGGTTCCTTCATACATGTATAAATAGCATCTATCTTATTTTAATGTAGTTAGAAAGGTATTGTAACTAAAATAAAACTCTCAGATCCCTCTTATCATTTTAAAACAAAGCTTGAAATATAAGCCATTGACCTGCTCTTGTAAAAATTGCCTTGGGGAATTGGGGTACCTGATTCATAGAATTGGCTATAATAGCTTCTCCAATGCCATTGTATCCTGTCGGGCATATACTTCTTCAGGGACTGCTCAGAAAGCACATGACAGATACAATTGTTTAAAAACAGGCTTAGTGACTTTCTCAGATGCCTTTGTTGGACTGGAGATTGTGTGTACCCTGACATTAAATTCTGTGTAATAAGTTATCAATTTCCTACAAGAGTTTATCGTAAAATTACATAGTATTCAAGGTACTCATGGTCTTTGGTATCAGGCAGTTCCCAAATTGGGGCCTTGAACAATGCTTTACATAGTCTCTTTGCAAACTTATTTTATACAGTAAAATAATTTCTTTTGATATTTACTAATTAAAGTAAATACACTAAATTTGCATTTCTTATTTTTTTCTGTTTGTTTTGAGAATTTTTTATAAGAGTTTATTTCAGCCATACTTATGACATATTCCGAGGAGCCAACTCTCAGATGCTCCTGGAATATCAGTTTTGCAGCTTGTTTTATATATTTGAAATTAAAGAGGAACAAAGGAAGATTACATGGAGGTGGTTAAAAGTAAGGTGGGGGTTGGATTACAGGAACATTAACAAGATTATGTGCTCGCATGATGTTAATAACCCCTTCAAGGGGTATTACTTCCGACATCTCAAATGTGTGTTAACCTAAGTGCACAAGAACAATGCACAGGGCTGGCTTATGGCAAAGATAATCCTCTTATTAAAGAAGTTAGAGGCCTGGGGCGTGACTACCCACCATGACTTTCCCAGTTAGGGATTTATGATTAGATCATTCTGTGCGGTTACTTTCCATAGAACCTCTTTTATTCCACCCACAGTTCCCTCTTTTGGTCATAAATCATTCTGAAGGATGCACTGATGACCATCTTGAAGTCTCAGTATCAACGTTGTCTCGTTGACAATTGGGGTAGGGCAATGCTGTAAACCATGAGATCTTAGTTGAGGCCAAATTTTTTCCCCCAAAGGGAAGGAGGGATGGTAAATGGAAAGCAGTCAGATCTCATGCCTTCATTGTGGAAAATATTCTAGATCATTTCTATCCTGTGAACGTTATGATCTGAGTTTTGCCTTTTGTTTTCATTTTTCTGTATTTGGTATCTAGCAGTTATACCTAAGCCATGAAAAGAATATTAACAGTTATCTTATATGTGTTCAGTAATCACAAGCAGTTGGAGTATATAGAGAAACCCACAGAAAAAGTGCAACTATTATTATGACTAATATCATAAGCAAATAGGTAAAAACGATAAAACAAAATGGATTCTGAGTTCAATATTGATCTGTAGCCATTCAAGCTTTGTCGATGTCTTGGGATAACCGTCTACCTCTGTTGTCGGTGGCTTCTGATCCTAGAGGAGATTTTGATGTCCATAGACAGGAGTAGATGCCCATTCATGGTTCGGCACCTGATATGGTTCTTTTCCTCAAGGTTGGAGAGTATCTTTTATTTGATGTCCTTTCTGAAAAATACCTAATGTCTTTGTCTTCTGGGGGCTTGCTAGGAAAGGAAGTGGTTACTAACTTGACATTTTCTTGAAGTGACTCTTAACAAATCTTGGTCATAGTGGAAAAGGTCTCCTTTTAAAAATGTCAGTTTCTAAGTTTCTTCATCTGAGTCCAGCTTAAATGCACTGTGGTGGGTGAAGGAATGGAAAACCCCCAAAATGGGGAGCCAAGGAGCAGGGAAGAACCAAGTGGCCATTTCAGGTTTCCCATAGCCCCGACTATTTGTTTAATTTACAACCATTGTTTACCCATACAATATACCCTAGAAGTTTTTTTTTTATTATCACTTATTTTACAACGTTTCCATGCCATTTAACATAAAAGACCAACCAGGGATCCTTCTGAAAACACCCAAAGTTATATATATGTGTGTGTGTGTGTGTGTGTGCATATATATATATATATATATATATGCACACACACACACACACACACATATATTAGAAAGAGAGAGAGATTGATTTTAACCCTTAAAACCTCAATTTCTACTGAAAACTAAGAAGTAATCAATTAGCATTCTTTAGCTTGGACACTTTATGACTTTCAGAAACATTTTTTATAAATATAAAAGTTAATTATTAACATGACTTTTGTAAAACTCAGGCAGAATGAACACATGCCCAACAAACTTACACTAGCTTTATTTACTAAGGATTAATCTTAGATCACATGAGCTTTAAGAGAATTTGAGGTAGTTTCTATATTACTGAGAATTTAGAGTACCCAATCTTCATAAGCACTTGTCTTTAAATTAGTTTTAGCAATACCATTCAGAGGCAGAAAATTATCTCACATTTTTAACATACATATATATAGACACACATACAGACAGACACAGAGAGCTTTCAGCCATGAGAAAAACTCACTAGTTTATAAAAGAATAATTGGATCCAAATTTTGCCCTGGAGGCATTTACAATTTATACCTGTTCTTGACAAGTTCCAAATGACCTTCCCCCTTGTAAAATAAGGACAGTCGGTTTTACTATTAATATCTCAAAGAATTGGGTTGACACCTAAAGGACATCATAGGTTGATCTATTTATCTAAATCCTCTTTTTGAAACTTTCAGAGACCAATTAAATATGTTTTCATTTATTCTGCCTAATTTTTATCTGGATTTTTCCTATTGTGTGTGCAAAAGATTAATTTAGGAGTATCCAAGGATCCTCATCTCAGACATCTCAGTTATAAATGAGGGGCTGACTGTGGTGGGCCTTGTTGGCCTGGGAGGCGCAATTTCTCACATTAACTTTGAGGTCTGTAGAGCTTGAACAAATTTCTAGGGAAAACCAGCCCTCACACGCAAATCTCCAGACAAGTCGAATGCAGTGGACATCCCTATAGGACTGCTTTACGCCCAAGAGGAAATTTATCCTCAAACAACCTCACAGATTCTTAGACAGCTAAGAATACTCCACAAGCGCCACTGAGACCTTACTGGACACCACTGGAACCCTAATGCTTTTAGGGTGAACTCCTTCCAGGGTGCCCTGCCCTTCCACCCGGGGCTCCCACTGGCATCCCTGGCATCTGCTGCATTCCCGCACTGCACAACTCCTAGCACTTAACGTGCCACTCTGGATTTGAGGATCTAAGCAACTTTCGTCACTCCATTGGCTGTTTGGGTTGGGGAAGCAAGTGTCCTTTCTCTTTTGGAGCTAATGAGAGTTTAGTCTCTCAATTAACCAGCAAAGACTTTCTTCAGACCCTCAGTAAGTAATCCAATTAAAAAGCTGAAATTAAAAGCAGCAGCCTATTTTCTCCTTTTCTCTGGGTTATCTCAACCCTTAGCCATCTTGAGGATTTTCTAAGAACTGCTCAAATAAAGGCACAGCCTGCTACTTAAAGCAAGAAGGCCTGAAATTCCCCAGTTCACTCGATGCAAAGTGGGGAGCTGATGGGCCACAGTGCGCCCCTGCTAGTACCTAAGGTGGTCCTGGGTGGGCTTCCTCCAAATCCTGCTGACTACACCAAGTAAATGTTGATGTCAGCAATGTCCAAACCTGTGGAGAATTTTTATTAAGAGTTGATTTGAACAAACTGGTGACAGATACCTGGGAGCAAGATTGCAAATGCTCCTACGTTTCTATTTAACAAAAATTCTGCAGGTGTTGGTTTGGTAGCTCAATGATGCCCTCAAGATCCCAAGGTGTTTCTGTTCTTTTGATCTACTGTTCTTACCTATTTGCATAGCTGTCGGCATCACAACCTTATGTTGATTTTCCAGTCAATAAGGAAGGGAAATGGGTATTTTGTCTTTGTTAAGCTTTGCCATTTTATTCAGGAGTTGAAAGCTCTCCTGACAGTGACTTTCCTTTAAAGCTCATTGGCCAGAACTGGGTTAGTGCCCACCTCTAGGGCATTGTGGTTTAGAGCAATCATAGAGCAGAAGAGAGGCCATTCTTTTGTAAGAGATAGGATCTTTTCTTGTGTTTAGAATACAAAATCCAGTGTTCTACTGTTAGAGATAGGCACCAGACAGTGTGTGCCCTTCAGCCAGTAGAGGTGTGTGAGGAGGTCAGGGGCAAGAAGAGGAAGATTTCTTGTTAAAGAGTACAGACATTGTAGAGAGATCATTTAGAGTCAGTGGGTGAAATTAGAGGGCTATTAGGGAAAGCTTAGGTTTATAAGGGCAAAGTAATAAGTGTCTATTAGAAAGTAATCCAACCTTTTGAAGGAAGAAATGATAGTACCTCATGAGGAAATCAATAAAAGGATTGAGAAAAGTTGATAAAAGAGTGAAAGATGTCTCTAAAGTTCTTACCCAGGGGACTAGAAAGAAGACAAGTGTAGTCACTAACAGCCTGTGGTAGTTAAGATGGGGAGCTGATTTGGGGAAAAGGATTGAATCTGGGCTGAAAACTCAATTCAACAGAGCATCATTTATTGAGGACTTAGCATGAGAAAGCACCGTGTCAGACAGATGCCCAGGGTACAGGAAAAAAGAGTGAATAGGTATGTTTTTCCTTTTGGAAAAGAGATTAATCAATCAATACACGACGTTTAAGGAAATTTTAACTCCCGATTGTGTCCTAAGAAGGGTGGGCTTTAGGTGCGTGCAGGCTGTGATTATGTGGTCTTTTGATATAGTAGGATTTTAGGGGATCTGCAAAGGACTTTAGAGAAAAGCAAAACTAAAAGATTCTCTTAGTATTAAGAAGATACACCCTTTCATGCCTATTTTAAAATGGAATATACCTCAGAGGGGAGACTACTGAAGTCAGGAAGTAACTAGTGTAGCTGGGAGTCAGGGAAGAAGGCAAGGGATTGGAAAGAGCCCGAACAGGAGGTAAAGGCAGCCCCACACCTGGGCCCCATTCTAGTCTTCTGGTATCTCACGTGCTTCAGCTTCCTAAATTCAACAAATTCATTGAATAATTTGCAGCTTTCTGTGATATGATATAGATCTAGCTCAGGGAGAAGGTGCTTGGACAATTTAATAGAAAAAAATATCTTGATGAGAACTGGTATTTTTAAAGACAGAGGGGAACCCCCCCCCCCCCAAAACAAAACAAAAGCCTGACATTGTAATCAGGTGTAGCTAAATGAGACTGGAACCTCAGGAGAGAACGAGAGACAAGCCTGGGATAAAATCAGAAATAGCTTTTTCTTTTCTATTGGTGTGATACGTTTGGTAAACAGCCTCTCTGCACCATTGTGAGGAAAATCTACGTGCAAAGAAATCTGTTTTGATTTTCGACACTTTTTAGAAGGTTATTTTAATTTAATTAATGAGAAATCATAGGTTAATTGCCTCCAGCTTTAATGTGAGGGTATTATGCATGCAGGCATATTTTATTTATATCTCGACTGTTTGATGTACACAATCAATTCAAAAAGGGATAATGAAGAGGTGTGCTGTCCTGTGTGGAATAATAATTAGGGACTCTAGTACAGAATATTTCTTATTAATTGTGCAGCTCAGTAAACATGTTTGACATAATACTAAGAAATGCATTGGTCAGATTTTACCAATATTTTTCTCTGCTTATTCCTTTGGCTTTGTCTAGCATTTTTTTCAGAATCATTTTTACACTGACCCCATTCTCCCTATTTGCCTAAGCTACAAAAGCCCCTCCCCCTTCCAAAGCCCTAACACTTTGGTTTGGAGACTTAGACCACCTGCTAAGTTGTAATAGGAAATTCAGGAAATCATGTTGGACATCTGGCTGCAGTTTCAACAAGACTCACCTATGTTGTCAGGGAAATGGGAGTGGGATTTTTCTTACAGAGAAGTAGAGACCCCCATCAGTCTATAATGCAGGACAAATAACTAGAATCTCTATGGCCTTTTGGTTTGCCAGGCCAATTCACGTGTGATGCCTGTCACCCTGGACAATGTTATTCTCTCTGCTAAGGATTTGGGCTGATATCTCAGGTCCCTTCCTCCCTATGAAGTACAGTCCAGATTCCTCCTTGTCCAAAGTACAAACTCTGCTTTTGTTTTACTTTATAACTATTTGGCTGTGCTTGTGACGTCAACCTATTTAAGGGAACATTTTGCTCAGCTTTGGGAAGTAATTTCAACTCTAGAAAGGTTTCTCAATCTCCCTGTATATATTTGTTGAAAAAAATTTGTATTTGCACATTTTTTTTTCAGGGAATAAGCATGTCTACAAATTTCTAGGACTGTTTTCCTTGAAAATCTGTATAGCCAGGAGCAGACTTTAAGGATGTGGGACTTGTAGCCCAAAATGTGTGGGTCTCAGCTCCTTTTGCTGCATTGGCACGTGCCTTCTATGGCCACCATTTCTCACTTATTTATAATACCAACCCCAGCTTCATCACCTCACTCAAGACTTTTCCTGTAGCTAATTTTTCTACATTTCTCTTCCGCAAGCTTTCCCTAAGGCCATCTCGGCAGGTATAGGATGTCTTGGTTAAGCCAATTGTTTCTAATTGTCACGTGATGCAGAACTTCTGCTGAACCACCAGTGACCAGGGATGATTCTTTGGCCCCAAGTAAGTCATACATGTGAGATTTATAGGGACCATATTGTTGTAAAAATCAAATGAGAATTTCACAGCCTTTTCTCCTAATGTCCAGTTCAAATTGAGCTGAGGTGAAAGTAACTGTGATAATAATATTCAGAGGTTGTCACCATCTGCTGCCTGTTTGGTGGCCTGTGGTAGATGAACAGGTGGTCCTTGTGTATCTTTGAGTGGCCAGCTGTCCACGTCACAAAAGCCACTGTCACATTTCGTGTTAATTGGCATCTTGGTTGTAATGATCTGTGGAGCAACCGAGCCCTGAATGGGCCTTAGTGTATTATCCCTCTTTGTCCTAAAAGCTTTGGGTCAGGGCTGACAAACATATCTCTTTCTGTCCTCTTTTCCTAATTTCCTATATGACTAAAAGGGTCCAGAATAAACCCTGTCTGTCACTCAATGTATGGAAAATCAGATGTACATATTGTTGTATTTAAGTTATTCTTAGCCGAGGTAAGGGAGTCTCCCAGCAGTCTTCAGAGAGACTTCATGGAACTTAGAAAATGTCATTGGTTTATTTTGAGTGCTCTGGAGACGATGTATTTACCACCAACTTTAAATACTCAGATTTTAGAAATAAAAGTAGCCATTCCTTAACTGTTTAATTTTTGGGGAGGGGAGCAGGTCCACTCTATAGCTGGTCGCTACCAGGAGGACAAAGTGGGAAAAGACTCTCACACCCTGTGATAAACCATGTAAAATTGCTGATATTTTGACCCACACAACCGGCAGATTCATATGGTTTAACTAATGCCTCTGCTCTTCAGTTTTCCGAGTTTCCTGGAAATATCTATTTCCTTAAGTGGGCTCTTCACATATCATAAAATTTTGGCCTAGGACTGGTGTTTAAAATTAGTTTACCCATACTGACTTGCGTGATAACTTCCCTGCAGTAAGGCTGGTCATAGTAAGGGTGGTATTAATGCACCTTACCGTAAAATGGCCATGCCTCTGAATTCAAGTTACTTGTAAGGAAGAAAGAGTTTTACTTGTATGAATTTTAGTCAGAATGATAGGTACCCATCAGTCTCTCTCTCTCACACACAAATGTTACGTTTAGAGTCAACTTTCAAAAACAAACAATTAATCTCATCTAATATCCATCTCACCCAGAGAAAGAAAATGTACCCAAGAAGTGAAACAGTGTCCCAGATACAGTGGGAAAATTTGTGTTTCCTAGTAAATACATTGCCTTGAAGTGTCTGCATCAAAATAACCCACAGTAACCACACAACCCTACCTTTCACTAAACCTTCCATGAAGACTCTAGGCCCTGTTTCTCTTTTCTTTCTTCAGATGTCTCTAAATGCCATGCAGTTCTTTGGGCATACAGTGTAGGCTCGATTATTAACTGTTTTGAATATATTTTTGTTTCATATTCACATTGCTTATATCTTTATATTTTCAAATACTTGGAATGAGGTATTGCTATTTTAATTATTTTCATTCCTCCAAGACCCTAGCACTGTGCCTGGTAAATAGAAAGAAGCTATAAATTCTAAGCATTTTGTAAGTATTCACTCTGAGCAAGACTATAAAATAGTACAGAGAGGTCTGTAAACAAATTAAACTTCCTGGGTCAGATTTTTTAAAAAATGGAAGTGAATAAAACAAGCCATTGAATGTCTTGAAGATATTGATCTCTGTTTATAAAGGTTAGGATTTGGCATGAAGCGAACCAACCATTTTAAGGGAAGTAAAAGTGAGACTGTCCATCTTTTATGCGTTCCATTAATTCTAAGAACTTTGTAGTTCTGAATCTGAACTAACTGCACTAACGAATTATGTAAGCTGAATTAGTCATATTACTCAAGTCCTGTTCTTTTCTCTCTGCAGAATATTTGTCACACAGATATTTAAATGGAATCAGGGCTGTACATAGCTATGACACAATACTTTGTCAAACAGAGAAATAGTGAGTCAGGTTGGTGAGTAATCAAACACCCCTTCTCTGCCCCATCTAGCAGGCTCACAAGAAGTAGACTCTAGAAGGACAGGTCATTAAGGAAGCAGAATCGGAGCCTGATTCTACCTTAGTGAAATAGAGTGAAATCTCCGTCATTAGTTCAAGTATGATATTTTACCTCCTTTGACACGTAGGCACTCTTTATTATAAAAAAAGAGGTTCTATTTAGTGTCTGTCCAATAATTCTGGAAAGAAAAATAAAGTACAATATTTCAGTATGAAACTGAATGAATCACCACTAGCATGAGTTAAATAAATTAAAATCAAGTTTGGAATTGCCTTATTTGAATCATCAGTCCTGAAAAGGCGCCTCGCTCCTCTGGAGGCATGCGAAGAGCAGAGACTGGGGTACGTGGACTTTTTCTATTAGTCTTGTTCCTCAGAAAGCCCAGGTTCCTGTTAGGCTGAAGCATGTCTCAGTGCAGTGGCTGGAGAAGCAGTGGTTTCCCTCTAGTCAAAGGACCCGCTGGGTGTCGGGACCCAACCCAGGACAACCACGCGGGGAGGTTCAGGAAGAGAACCGTGCCGGGAAGCCTGGACTGTCGTACAGAATGCAGCAGGAGATGGAAGGCTCTGGACAGAAAAAGACAGTAGAAAACTATGACTTGCTATTCCAGAGGGAAAATGAGAATGTTAGGGAAAATTATTGAAGTCTTAAAATTTTGAAAAGATTAAGTAGCACAAGGAAAATAAGAAACCAGTTAGGAACTCCAAGAATTAAAGGCTATAGAAGAAATAAACTATAATCATAGTGTATACTATTTGGCTATAGAGTAAACAATAATTTTCTGGTAATAAGTCAACATGGCCTTCAAATTCCAATGTTAAGGATAAGGCTGTTAGGATAAAATATAGATTATGTATTTACGATTGATAATAAAATGTAAATGTTTTCACCGTGGCAATGTAAAATATAGGTAATGATGTTTGGAGAGCCAAAGGGGGAGAGAGCTCTAAAGGACAGCAGGAATGTTCTCATAATACAGAGTGACCAGTCAAGAGGTACTGTGCCAGTTGAAGGAGTAAGAATAAAGAAGAACATACATTATTTATGAGATCAGACAATTAAGTTCGCGAACTCATCCTAGAAAAAGTGCTACACGCCTCATCGCTGAAGATCACTACAGTCACCTTGGAAGTGCTCCCCTTGGGAAGCTGTGCACTGACGCCAGTGCCTACTCCACCCTTCAGAGCAATTTTGAAACTCTCTTTCTGGAATGACCATCAGAGCTGTCGTCGTACCCCAAATCTGACAATTTAAGTAACTTTAATTCAAAATAATATGCTAAAGTGGCATATTTTGGGGTGGCATATTCTGTTCCCCTTCACTGCTGTGCAGTGTTAACATTGACCTCTGGACACCTGCGCCTTAGACTGGGTAGCACAGCAAACTTTTATTGATGGAAAGTGGGGGATTATGTATTCACACTTGCTTTCTAGTAGTTCTAGTTGGGTGTGACCACCATCAGTTAATATCAGGTTAATCTACTCAGCTGTAGCCACACATCAAAATATTTGGGAAACTTTCAGAAATGTTGATGCTTGGACCCCATGCATGGACTCAAATTACTCAAGGTCAAGAACGTCTGATTTCAAGTTCAAGGCTTCTCTTCTCCCTCTGTATTATAAGCTCCCTTGGGACAAAGGAAACAGCCTGAGAAGGATGGGGGAGAAGGAAGTGGACAGAGGGCACTGAAGTCATACTGGACACTTAGGAAGTTCCAAGAGGTGACAGAAGGGACTGAACGGGGCAGGGAAAGGCCACGGAAGATAAACTCCCTGTTTAAGGACTTTTTCTTCTCTAGAAGGGCAAGTGGAACACGGTGTGTGAGGGAGATGATCACTCCTTCCCCAGGACACGAAGTATACAACATACATGGACTTTTCAGAGGAGATGTGCTGATGTTCTCTGTGCTCACGCCTTTTAAATAGCGTTCCTCCTCGTGGCCTTGACCTTTCTCCACGTGCAACTCCATAAATACTGAGAGGCTTTCTAATGCCCCTATTCCAAGGACTTGGTTAGCTTTTCTGCAGGACCTGATGCCTCTGAGTTTCTTCACGGAAAATAATGAGATCTTGCTAATTCATAATTCACAGGCTAAACTATTTGCTAAGATTTTGGATGCCATAAACAAGGGCTTATCTTGGCTTTCCAGCTTATATTTGTAAGGAAGTCTCTAAAGCGTTTTGCAAACAGTTCTTGGGCAAGAAGCTGTTTAAATCGTGTCATTCATAGCCAGTCATTGCCTTGTCCTGAGGATAAACCCGGCGCCGTGTGCTGAGTAAACATTTATATTACACAATTGTAAGCATTTAACAAGGCTGAAGTGCTTTCTGACTTGGAAAGATGGCTACCCATTAGACCTGTGTGTCCTTACAGACCACCTCCGAGAGCAGAATCAGAGTTGATGTTGACATAGGGCTCCTGGGCTGAGCCCTTCGCTGTGCTCGGTGCAGAGCTGGGGAAGCAGAGGCGGGGTCTCAGACGGGCCCCTTACACTGTGCTGCACTCACGGGCTGCCTGTCTGACCTGGGGGAGGCTCCTCTCGGTTCCAATCCCTTCTTTATACTTTACAGCCGAGACCCCCACCCGCAAGTCTTTCCTTCTGCTCCCTCAGGTGTCTGAGTGACTACTGTGAAGCCTTTGAAGTGCCTGTCTTCCACAGCCTCATGTGTGTGTGTGTGTGTGTGTGTGTGTGTGTGTGTGTGTCTTTTTCTTCTCGTTGCCCTCTTAACCAGTTGCATATCCATACCTATCATAAAGATCGAGGTACCCTGTCAGCCTTCTGAAATGCTGGAAATGGGTGGGTCCCAGTATGGGGGGCTGAGCAGAACTGCATGGCATTTTCTCCTTGGCTCCCAGGCTAACACCAGGTGTGGAGCTGGCAGAACGCAGCCCCTTACAGAGTTGTGTGTTAACTAGAGTAATAAACATGAGAGAAAAATCTACTTAGAAAACAAGCATACTCACATGTGAGATGATTATTTCTAAGACTCCCCTTTAATACACTCCTATTCATATCATCCCTGTTTGCAGTTAGTATATAAAATTTCCCCATTAGCTCATGAAATATAAGGCAAGGATTCCATTAAAAAAATTTTTTTTTGTATCTCTAGCCCTTAACATGCAGGCTGACAGACCAAAAGTTCTCAATGATTGTCTGGTCAAAGAATAAGTGAAAGGCTGGCCTGGCACTTTTACTTTTTGAATTAGGAAGGCTGAATGTTGGACACTGCCATTTGCTAGAAGTTTCTCGATACTCACTATAGGATAGTTGAGAAAGCCATCAATCCCAGTGATTCACATTACCACTATTTCTTGGGTCTATACCATGGGCAGGCATTTGGCTCAGGCACCTGATAGACATCATTTCACTGAGTCACGTCAACAGCCTTAGGCGGTGGGTCTTCTCCCAGTTTCACAGAGGGTAAAGCAGACCTAAAGAAGAATAACCTAAAGGTCCTGTCATTGTTAAGGGATCCAAGATTCCAACGTGAATCCAAGATTCAGGTGTGATAATAACCTAAATGTTGTATTGTTGTTAAGGATCCAAGATTCAAACGTACAGACCTACAAGGTGTAAGACCTCAACTCATGCTTAGTCTGACTCCTGGATCCCGAGTTCTAAAGGGCAGCCAGAGGCCTTTACCCCTGAAGGCTGGGGGCAGGGAGGGGAGATGTGGTGGGTGCGGACTCACCGTGACCTCGGCGGTCCCCATGTGTAATGGTTGCGTGTCTCATTGTCTCTTCCTAGCTGGTAGTTTGTGGCTTTCAAGATATCACTTAAGGGGAACATTTGGGCAATTACTTGTGGGTGATAATCTATAGACGGTGATGTAATTACCACTCACCACAGGGCTGCCCCGAGGAGTGTGACAAGGGCCCGGACTGAAGCGGTTTGTGAAGGGGCCTTGAGCGCTGTACCAGCTGCATAGCCCTGGCTTACTCCCAAGAGCTCCTGATGGGATATTCTCCATGATTTCTAAGACCACCTGGAGTTATTAGTCCCTTGAGGACCCCCCTAAGACCCATTATTAGTCTTGCCTCTGCTCCCCAGGTGCCTTAACTCAGACCCTTATTCATTGTGAGAGTAGAAAAACATGCACGTGCAGCTCTTGTCTTAGGCAGCAATAAAACGCTGCTTCCCCGGGTCCCTGAATGGAAATGACACGGGGAGGCTCTTTCTGAATGTCAGTAAATCTGGTGTCTGTGTTACCAGGATCCAGAAAGCGGGCCTCTACCTTCGGCTAGCTCAAAATCTTTGTCATTGTGCTATTAATCCTTAGAACCTGGTTTTTAGGCTTCATTCTCATTATAATAAATGCTGTTAATAGTTGAAAAATTTTAAAAATTAGTTTTGTTTTATTTTATTTTGGGGATTTGAGTTTTGCAGCAACTTGAAAAGTTTGTTCCCGAGGAGACGAGTTGGGTTTAAATGAAGAAATGAAGCCTTTGGGTCACTGGCATTGTTTTCCATGTATCTTTCCCAATACTGAGGCATTAGTAACAATTTTGAAAGTGGTTTTGTAATCAAGGTCTAAAAAAACAATGCACGATCTCAAAGATAGGAATTTATGTGGAGAGAACTTTAAAATAAACATATAAAACTTTGCACTGAGGGTGCCTACATAAAATAATTGGCTGAGAATATGGTCATTTTTAGTACTATCACACTAACAATTTTAACTTACTATTTCCACATACACTTTAAATGTTTTATTAACATAAATTCAGTATGTAACAAATAATTGCACTTGAACATATCAAAACTGAGTATGTATGTATGCATGTATGTGTGTATGCATGTATGTATGTGTGTGCATGTAAGTGTGTATGTGTGTATGTATGTGGGTGTGTGTGTATGTGGGTGTGTATGTGTGTATGTGTATGTATGTGTATGTATGTGTGTATGCATGCATGCATGTGTGTGTATGTATGTGTATGTGTGTGCATGTGTGTATGTGTATGTATGGGTATGTATGTGTATATGCATGCATGCATGTGTGTGCATGTACGTGTGTATGTGTGTATGTGTGTGCGTACGTACACATGTATGTGTGTACGCATGTGCGTATACATGTGCGCACATGTATGTGTGTATGTGTGTGTATGTGTGTGTGTACGCATGTGCGTATACATGTGCGCGCATATATGTGTGTATGTATGTGTATATGTATGTGTGTGTGTATGTGTGCATGTGTATATGTATGTATACCAGTTCTCTTTTCATGGAGAATATGCCCCTGGATGTAATAGGTGGTTGTGCTAATTCTGACTGAGTCTGTGCGGTGAGTGCCACTTTCACAGCTGCAATACTTCCTTTTAAGGGATACAGGGCAGGAAGAGGAAGGAGAGGCAGAAACCTCCTTGGCATCTCTCTGGCGTGGCTAGGGTAGGTACTCGGCCCGTTAGGTGTCTCACGCTCCTCAGAGCCATCCTTTGGTGACAGGTTTCTCACCTCTCTGACAGGAAGCTGAGACTCAGACCCACCTGTTCGATGCCAACACCACTGATTTCCCCACTATCCCTCTCTTGTCTTCATGGATGCTTTTTAACAACATTTGAAGTAGAAAGGGGAGTAATAAGAATTCTAAATGAAAGAAACTATTATATTCAAAATAGTGTAATTAAGCTGGAATTTTCAGATGGAGTTTGATAATAGTTTGCACGTCTATGTTTTAACTGAAAGTTGAAGGAAACAGGTGGTACAAATAAAATAATTGCCATCTAACATAAACTGCTAGCAAACACATAAAGAGCAGGGTTTAACTCTCAGCAAAGAAGAACCATTAGCAAATACCTGAATTAGGTTTGACCTTGAATTTTGAGGTCAGTGGTCTTTTGGTTTAAATGCAGAGTCTTCTGGTCATCTTTTGGGTCTGATCTCAAATCTGATGAAAATCCATAGAAATTTACTCCAAAAAATGTCCATTGAGACATAATTATGTTTGGATAAACATTTTTGGGGGGCGTGAGGTCAACAGACTTCCTAAAGTTCATCAGCGACAACTTTCTTTCACCTTTTCCTGGGGTTCTTGGGTCAACATGGAAAACTTCTTTAAGTGTTATCAGAGATGTCATTCTCTGAAATATTGGCTGAATTTTGTTCCTCAGAATTTTACAAGGTCTGGGAATGGAGACAAACCTTTTATTAATAGTCTCATGATAACAGGGTCCACACTTAGGGAAATGTACGACTTCGGGAATGGAAAGACAAGGAATTCAGGTTGGACCAATAGCTCACATCAGTGCTTATGGATGGATTCCATGTATTACAGGTCTTTTCTCACTAATGGCTTTACAACCCTAAAAGGAGAAAATGAGGATTTAAAACCAAGGAGTGTTGCCGTAGAACCCACGTGCAACCTGACCGCGTGGACCTCTCCAGGCTGGTTCAACACACAGAGTTTTGATACACAAGTAATGCATTTGTGAATTCATTTGCTGTGGATGGTTGGAACTTGACCCTTAGTTGCAGTTCCAAGAAAATGTTGTAAGTTGAAGACAATTGAAAAAATTCATTTATCTGAAATTTCAAACTATCTAGATGTTTGGCTACATAGGTGATTAACTGACCCCATGAGAAGATTGCTATGAGGGGTTGGGCTTTGAGTGGCATAGGTGACATTATGTAAAGGATACCGAATTCCCAGGTCAACCGATTTGTGGGCCAGGTGGTGTCTCTCTAAAGTCTCCATATGCTCCTTTATCCTTGCATAATAAACACTAGAATGACATTGTTGAATTTTAAAACGACAGATAATTTTCATAGGACATTGATAGGTTTTTAAAGTTAAGTTCAGAATTATGTCCCTTAGTAAAAAAGTAATAATTATTTTATAAATATTTCCAGACTCATGGCTAGAACCTGAAAGCAAAGTCTTCCCTTTAGCACTGGGAGGGTAGATCCTACTGCACAACTCTCTGAGCTCATCACCAAGAGTTTGTCTGCAAGGTCTTTAGAAGGGCAGGTTATTTTTAAACTCCTTTTGATTTAGCAAGCAATACAGAAAAAGTCCTTTTTCCATAGCTAAATGACATTTGAGAAATAAAGGGAATGTGGGGTAGCTAGATATATCTAGTCAAAATAAAAATGACTTCCTGATTTCTGCATAAGCAAAACATACCACTTATAGGGGGGATATGAATTTATGACTAGAAATAGAATCAGGTCATAGTATATTTCCTCATTCCCACTGGAAGCTATTACTCAAGCTCTGTGTTTTTACCTCTTTTATAATGTGTCATTTTTCCTTGTACTTTAGGTAGCAACTCCTCAACCCCTGCTGTATTCTTAGCTTCTTTGGGTTGCTGATCATGTTATTTATTTATTGATTTATTTATTTATATCGTTAGACTTATTAGGGTGACATTGTTTAAGAAGAATTACATAGGGCCCAGGTGTACAGCTCTACAGCACATCGTCTGTGTGTTGCGTGTGTGCTCACCACCCAGTGTGAATTCTCTTTCCATCACCATGTATTTGAACACAATCCCTCTGCCCCATCCCTTTTCCTGCACCAATTTCTGCTGCACGTGGTATTTTTACTTGGAGGTGCTCCCTGTATATTTATGAGATTAAATTGAGTGGTCCTGTATCAATGCAGGAAAAGTTTTTACCCATTTGTATGAATTCTTTAAAACATTCCGTTTGCAACTGAGGTAGCAGGGCTTCTGGCTTATTGCTCAGACTTTCCCTCTACCTCAATATCAACTCGATATTAATTTCTTCTCGTAAGTCAGTGTCCCACTATCATTGTGAGCTCCCTCGACTGATTCCTGCCAACACACCCCTTTTGGTGGCCTTTATAACACCTCCTCTGCGGATCTTCAAATTTGGCTTCAATAGGCCTGAATCTGAGTGAGAAAGGGTGTATTCTAACTCCAGTGAGCACGGGCATGGGGACCTTTCTCCTTACGGAGTGTGATGATGAGCTGAGTCATAAGAATTTCACAATTGGTGTTGCCTCCTTCCAAACCAACTTACCTTCCATGCCACCGTGGTCTTAGAGTTTGTTTTGTCGGCATCCTTCCTTTCCCCCTTCTTTTTTCTCTTCCTCTTTCCTTCCCCATTTCTCTCCCTTCTTGCCTTCATTTAGAAAACCATTTGACAAATTCACCAAATAATTTGCAGCCTTCTCTTTCAGCGTTTTTTTATTGACTTACGTATTGGAGTGCTATGGGGTATATAAAAATTTTTTTTTATTTAAAAATGTTTAAATTATTTCATTACTTTGATATAATTTTTATATTAAAATAGTCCCAGATAGCTTCAAACTAGAATGCAAAATTGACATGGAACTTTAAGGAAATTTTCTTCTGAGGTATCTTTGGACTACCTATCCAGGAAGACTCGAGGCACAAGATTCTTCTCCCCTAATTTTTTTTTCCTATTGTTAGGGGTGTTTCTGTGACCTTTTTGAGAAATATTTGAAACCTCCCTGTTAAGACAAGTTTTCCTTTGCATTCTTTCCATGTTTATCTTATGTCTTTCAGGCTCTGAGTGTAATCCCACAATTCCCTACTCAAAGTCCAGCTGATCTGGCGTGGGCCGGGGTGGGGAGGCGTGGGCTGAGCATTTAGTATTATGCTAGGCTGTGCTAGAGCTCCGTTGTCAGGGCTCTTGAGAGTCAATTTTAGAATTTCTGGCACCTTAAAGGTGACTATGGTGGGAGGTATTTATACCGCAGGAATCGGCAAAGGCTGCAAATGTCTTTATTTATTTATTTATTTATTTATTTATTTAATAGAACTGGTCGTTAAGTAGATCCTAGCACATTTTGTGTGGTTGATGCTCGGTGTAGGTGTCTTTCTCATGCTTTGTGCATTGCTGTTGCTGCCTCACCAGCTACTGTGCGTTAGTGTCTGGGGATAAGAGAAGCAATCAGCCTTGCCCCAGGCCTCACAAATGGCTTGGTTATTAATCAAGTGGCCATTTGGCTTAGCTCTTTGTTCAGTGCATACTGGTAAGTATGGATGTGTTAGCTCGGGACAGGCCCACAGATAAGGAAGCTAAAGCTCAGCGTGATTAATGACTTACAAGGTCACAATTCTAGTGAGAAGCGAAGCAGGGCCAAGAGTCCAGGTTTTCTGAATTCCAGGTAGGTTTTGTTGCTGTTGTAAAACTCTGCCTCCCATAACTTAAAAACACCGTAAATCATAAATGTTCCATTGTAATGAGCTTCAGAAAACATTGCAGGCTACAGAATAAAATACTGGGTCTAATAATATTAACTTTAATGTTATCAATATTAATCTCCTTTTCAGCAGAGGAAGACGATATATCAAGGGAGATAGAAAATATAGAAGTATTGGTAAAAATAACCCAGAGCTCTAAGTAATCTGACATACGTTAAGAGACACATACTTGTAAACAATTTAATGTCTTCATCTGTCAGCATTTCAAAGAATGTCTGGCTCTTGCTCTCCTTATTTTAAACCAAAAGCACACACTTTTCCTTGTGATTTTAATGGTTTCTTCCCAATCCCTTGTTAAAGGAAACTGCAACATCTTTAGCTGGAAACCGGAAGGTAGAGGGCAGCATGGGACCAGCGTGCTCGGTGCCCTTGGGGATCAGGGCTGTATGACTCGCACAGCAGAAGAGGTCGCCAAAAAGATCGAGCGGGGCGTAGCAGGGAGACCCACCCCCTCTCCCCCACCTGTCCAGAAAGAATCACAGCGTCTCTTTCTCGTTGTTTGTGGGGAATCTTGGAGACAAAGCCAGTGAAGGATAAATGAGTGCTCTGCTAGTTCAAAGTCAACGTGCAGATTTGACAGGGAAGCTCTACAGCGCCCAGAAGATAATGTTTTTAGAGCTGCAAACAAGAGAACTCGCCTGGCAGAAAGGTTTTTTCCGGGGGGGGTGTCCTTCCAGTCCCAGTAATTGGATAGGTTTGGCAGTCTGAAACGGGGGCTCGTGGTTCCCGATGAGCACCCCACTTGCACGCGGGCGTGATTTAGCGTGCTGCTGAATAAACACAGCACGGGGCCGGGAAGGTGAGGACCTTCAGCAGAGACAGAGAGACCGAGCCTATAAATATGCCAGGGGGTCAACAGAAGTGACTCGGTTCTGCCTTCCCAGGACTGCTGAGGAGGTCCGACAGGGCAGCTCTCCTTCATGACTGCATCACAATGGTGACGAGGGCTGGAAGGGCAGGGGAGGGCGGCGGCGGCAGCCGGCTGTCACCTGTGCTGCAGCTCTCCAGGAGCCCGGCCCGGCCGGGGAGAAAGGCAGCAGTAGACCGGAGAGGACGGCACAGGCTGTGCTCTTCCTGCACCGGTCTGTTCTCCTACGCTGCCCTGTCTCTGTCTCTATGTGTCTGCCTGTCTCTGTCCCCGCACTGCTCCCTCCCTCTCCTTCCATTTCTTTTTTTTTTTTTTTTTGCTGTTTCCAGGTAGAGTCTTTTCTCTTGTGGGCAAATCATTTATAACAAAGGAAAGGTAGGAGACCTGGATGCAGAAGTGGAGTGTAGAGTGCTTTCAACTGCAGCAGTGGTAGGACAGGAACACGCCTGTCAAGAGAGAAATGCGGAAACCTGGGGAGAGTAGGTGTGCTCACCTGTTCAGCCGGGGGAAATCATCCTTCCGGGGAAGTCACCCACCTGGGCATGTCCAATGCGCGGCCCAGGACGGCTGTGAATGCGGCCTGACACAAATCTGCAAAACATGTGATTTTTTTTGTATTTTTGTTTTTGTTTTTGTTTGTTTCAGCTCATCAGCTGTCGTGTTAGTGTATTTTATGTGTGGCCCAAGACCATTCTCCTTCCCGTGTGGTCCAGGTTCTTTCTACGTCAGGAAATAACGAGTGCATTTCCCCAGGCACCTCTGAGGTACCGCGTCGCTCCTGGTTTTTTCTTTCCTCGGGTGTAGGCGGCTCCTCTTTCCTTTTTGCTCCCAGAGGTCCATTTGCCCCTTAAAATCCTTTCCCCTTTCCTGAGGTGGGCGAACAGACCTCGTGCACACTCTTTTGCCCCATTCCCTTTGAGCCTGGCCTTTGCTGGCTGAGTGGGACACATGGAGTGGCAGCCCCGACACCCCCACTGCTCAGCCATCTTAACCCACGGTTCTCATAGCTGCATGATTGATTGGCCTGTGGGCTTCCTAGGATAACGAAAGGGCCGAATCACTGTGAAATAGGTTTAGTACTCCTCCTTGGCACCTTGCTCTCTCTCTCTCTCTTTGTGCTCAGTTAATGCAACACTACAGCTATGTATTTAGTTTCTGCAATTTTCAGGAAAGCGAGGACATCAAGAAGGTGGTTTAAGGCAAGCTGTCTTATTTTTCCCTGCAAGGTCTGCCTTCGCAGTGACACCTATCTCAGCACTATCAATCATGGTCACATTTTTACGACCCAGTGTTATAATATGTGGTAGAGACCATGGGTCTTTCACAGTCGTTTTATGTATAGGAAAGGATAAGCAGATACCCAGGCTATTTCCTGTATTGCTTAAAGCAAGGTTTATTTCCAGAATTAAAATCTTACTGGCTGTGAGATGCTCATTTTTTTCTTGCCTTGCTTATTTTATATAAATTTTCTGTTTCATAGGTTAATGTAAACCTATTAAAGTCTTGTTTGTTTGTTTGCTTTGATATGCCATGCTTTTGGTATATGGCTCCAGAGTTTATATGCACCAATGTCAGGTAAGGCTAAAATTTCAGAAATACTGTTTGTGAGTAATGAATACATAATGCAACGCATATGATATGATGCAGAATTGTGCACCTGGAACCTATATAATTTTTACTAATCAATGTCACTCCAATAAATTTAACAATAAAAAAATACTGTTTGAGGGAGGGAAAGCTAGATATAGGGTGATGGAAAGAGAAGTCACATTAGGTGGTGAACTTATTATACAACAAGTTGACAATGCACTGTAGAATTGTATGCCTGAAACCTATATTTAAAAAAATACTGTTCGAAAACACATATACGTGCATGATTTCATGAGTCCACGCCTGAATTCTGCCCCAATTAATGCTCAGTTGATTTAGAAAAAGGATTTTGTAACTTGCAATTTTTTTTTTTTTTTTTGGTAAACAAGCTATTCAGAAAAATACTCATTAATGAGTAAAGCACTGATCATTGTTTGGCTTGGATTTGTGTAGTTCTGTCAAGTCTGCTTCTAGGTGATGAACTTGCCATGGGAAAAGTCAATGCCATTCACCTTTTTAGCCTCTAGCAGGCCTAGCTTGGTGCTTGGGAGTCTGTGCCTTCTGCCTGATTCCCTCTCCCAACTCCATGACCTGGAAATGTCTTTTAGAGAAGTCACCTTGAGCAATGTCAGGGCTTACCTCATTAATTTCCAGTCTTCAGGGATCACTGTCCTTCAGTGCCTAATGTTCAGTGTCTTAAAAACTGCTGGTTTATGTATTTTCTCCAGTACTTTTGGCGTTTGAGGTGGAGGCATTTCTAGTAAATCCGGTTCTTGGCCAGAATCACAAGTCCTTAACTTGCTTAGCTTTAAAATAACACTTTAATTTTTGACTTGCCTTCAGAGTTGTTTTAATATGTATTTGCCTATCTTATTTATAACCCGTCTCCTTTCGAAGATTTATAGAGATAAAAATACAAACATCAGAGAAGAAAATAATGTTGGAAAGTAAGATGAAACCAAGGCTAATAGACCAAGTTTATCTTCCATCCAACTGAAATTTGTTGAGTGCCAGCTTTGTGCCAGGCCCTGGGCAAGGTACAAACAGAGCATGCCACCAAGAATGTTCTGTACTACTGTTCACAGCACGTGTGCACACTTTGTCATGTCCCCACAACGACCACAACCAATTGTTCCGGAGAGGCATAACTTTGCCAGACATGAAGATTGACGTCCTTCCTGAGGATTCTCCTGAAGGGCGAACTGTAATTCAGTGGCTGCTTCTCTCACTCTGCATTTTTCACTCCCCACTTTCCACCCATGTTAGCCATTTGGCACTCCCTGTGCTGCTTTATATTTTCCTGGGTTACTGTACTTTCACTCTTCTGGTTTCTTCTCCCTGGTTTCCCTCCAGTAAGTCCTTCTTGATCCCCTCATCAAGTCTCAGTACTTGTCTTAAGAGATTCCAGAGTCCTCAGGACTTAAAGCTGACGTAACTCTTGTGACATTAGGTTATGATGGTTGGTTTATCTGTCTTCACTCTGAACTATAGCTCCTCAAAGGGAGGAATCATGACTAGTTCTCTTTTCCTAGGGCCTTGGACACAATATCTGGCACATAATCAGTGTCAACAATGTTGAACAAATGCATGAAATGAATGAATTATTCCTAAAATAGAAGAGCCAGATTCAAAGGCCCAGTTCTCATAAATTCTCTCAATATTTATTCATAGAATGATGTAAAAGCACTGTTCAGATGAGGCCTATAGCAGTTCAGGCACTCACTTAACTGGTGGGCTGGCTAAAGGTGATGTATTTGAAATGTAAGACATTATTCTACTGTTTCCAATAGTACCAAATAATTGGACTACTAATAATATTATATTAGTTTTAGTATTAACATAAATTTAACTTAAAAATATTATAATAAAATAATATTAAATAACAAATTGTTCAGGGCTGACTGTCTCAGTTTATATATGGTTCTTTTATAATTTCTCATATTCATTTTATTATGTTACTAATAATGCTCAGTATGGACTTGATGCTCATGTCCTCTGCAAACTCATGTTGAAGCCCAAATCCCCAATGTGGTAGAATCGAAAGCGAAGCCTTTAGGATGCAGTGGCATTAGCACGTGTATAAAGGGACAGGAGACATGATTGCCCCCTCTCTCCATGACATGAGGAAATGAGAGAGAGCTGGCTGCAAACTGGAAAGAGTATCCTCACCACACACTCTGCCAGTGTTTTCATCTTGGATGTTCAGCCTGCAGAACCACGAGAAAGACATTTCTGTTGTTTAAGCAACTTAGTCTATGGTATTCTGTTATGGCAGCCCGGACCCTCATATATCCTCTATTCATAATAATTATTATCTCATTAAGAAGAAGGTCCCTGACAGAGCTCCTCCCTCACCAGCACCCATTCTTTCTGGTATCTAACTGTGATACTGGTTATACAGCAGGTGTTATGTGGAACGAATAAGAATTTTAAACCTTATGGAGCTTGTGATCTTGGCTTCATCTTTCCTTCTGCCACATACGTATGCTTATATTATCTGATGATAACAATTCTTCTGACAGGAAAATTTAGGGATTATTGTACTTGAATGACTAAGTTATTATTTTTTGGCATAATGTTTAAAGAAAATACTTGTGGGTGACAGAAAAAGACCAATTTTTTCCTTAAAATAGAGATGAATTTTGGTTTGCTTTGAAAAGAGCTGGATGTTTTCCCTCCACATATTATAATTAAAAGTAGTGGCATTAAAGGACAAACACTAAAAACTCTTTTTGGGATGTGTAATTGTTTTCTCTCTAATTTATATACATATTTCTTCTCTCTTCCTTCTTCTCCTCCTTGTTTCTTTTATGTTTTAGAAAAAGGAATGAGGTACCTGCCCCTATACTGGGTGATGTTGGGAGTTTGCCTAATTCTAGCATGGAATTCTATGAGCTGGACCTGGCTAATATCTAGTTCTCCTGTTCTCTCTGAATCAAACTGTGGCAATGTGCCTGACATTCAGTAAACCTTGAACACAGGCCAGGTGCCAAGGACACTCAAGTAATAAGACATGACCTCCAACTTCAAGGAGAGGAAGACAGAATCACTTGGGTCTCTGAGATGGGGGCCTAGTTTGTCTCATTTACTGTTTTGTCTCCAGGGCCTGCAATAATGTTATATCCAAAGTCTGTCCAGAAAGAATCCAGCCACAAATCCCTCTATTTTTCATATTCCATGGCTGGTTACTTTCCGTGCAGCCCTTGTGTAGGGTCCATATTTTTCTAAATATCTATCAAATGAATGAATGGATGCTGTTACAATATAGCAGTGCTATACTAGAAGCTTGACCAAATGAAGAAATTATGGACCAAGAATGGTTGGTTTTGCCTGTGTTGGAATGTGAGGTGAGGTTTCTGAGCAAGGCTCCATGAAAGAGAGAAATTGGAGTTGGGCTTGAAGGCTGAGTAGATTTTTTCCAATAAAATAAGTAGAAAAAGTCACTCAGTTGTTGTTGAGACTGGAGGTGGATGGGGCTAGTTTTGTAACCAAGGCCAAAGAGGGTAAAGAACTGGCTGAGGGAAATATCGGTGGGATCGAAAAGAAGAGGAAAGTGAGGATTTATATGAGGAAATCCAATGAATGGCAATTGGATGATGACTGACATGCACGATGGAGTCATGGGGATGTCAGGGAAGGCTCCGAAGCATCCATAAGAAGAACGGAGCATTGCATTGTCTCCCCACTCACTGCTACACTGCCTGTTTCTCCTCTCCCAACTAGAACATAAGCTTTCCAAGAGGGACATTTTGTTGTGGTTTTGTTTGCTTGCTGCCAACCCTTCAGTACCTAGGACAGTTCCCGGCACATTCCATTTTTACTGACTAAATGATTCAGATTCTGCAAATTTTGTGTTCAAAGATGACTTTGTATTGTCTGGACTCTACCTGCTTTGCTGAATCCTCCCTTCTTTGTGTGTGGTCTATATTCCAGGAGATAATAATTCTATGTCCAAACTTTAATCAGTTCTCTGTACTTGTTCATTTTTGTGCTGGTGTTTTGTGGCAAACCTGGAGGCCAGGGGGATATTATGAGCCAGAGTAAGAGGTGGAAGAAGTGAGAAATCTGAGTAGACTTTCTCAGTGGGGCTTCCATATTGCACTGGAATAGTCATATGATGTTAGAACGGAAGGGGCTTTTAATATTCTAACAACCAATATTTACTGAGAGCCTTGTATGTGATAGAGATTCTATTTAGCATATTATGTGGATTCATTGATTCTTCACAACAACTCTTATTTAATCTTTACAACAACCAACTATTATTTTTATTTCCAGTTTACAGATAAGAAAACTGATTCTCAGAGGTGTTATACAACCTAAAAAAAGGTCCCAGAGCTAGGAAACCACCTGCTGTTTGCTAACTACAACTAAGGAGCCAGAACTAAGGCTTAACATGGGTGTAAAGACTGTGGTCCAGGGGCCAGTACAGGAGATAATCACCTAAGAAAACCCTTTCTCCAGTGATACTCTCCTTATTTTGTTCCTGATTGTACCTGCCTAGTTGCTTGTTGAACACACAGATAATAGCAGACCTGAATGCATATTCTTATAATGAAATTCCTTTGGGAGGTTCTGAATTCATCAACCAAAAGGGAAGTGCTTCAATAATAACTCTGAATTAGGAGGAGGTGGTACCTAATCAGTCAGTCAGCTCACATCCCTTGGAATGAGAAAGTCAACACCCAGTTGACTTTGGGTTCTTAGTCACGAGCCCAAAATGTTGATGCTAGATATCTGTGCTCCTAGCTGAGACCAAACTTACATTTCCAGAGAGCAAAAGGTCAGAACACTAAAATGAATGCATTAGAATTAAGATGACTTCCATAATAAAGCTTCATATAAATATTACACCCAGCTCTGTAAGGCACTCAGTGTTTGGTTTCTGAACCTATTAATATATAATGAGGCGACAATGTAATTAATATAGTTTGTTTTGATTTTCTGTTAAATCCGTTTTAGTAATAAGAATGCAAGGTAATTATTCAGAAAGCCTTTTCAACAAATGTCAGTTTTCATTGATTAAAAATCAAGTCTAAGGCTTGAACTCAAGTAATAATAGAGAGGACAAACTAAAGTGTTTTGAGAAGAACTGTTATGATTTTGCTTTGAGAGATTTAATATTTTCATGTAGTGTGGAAGCCACAGTTTCCCTCCTCTGTTGGTTGTGGAATCTCCAAAAACTGAAGCTTTAGTGGGGGCAGAGCCAGACCTTGTTGCTTGGGAGGGACTTGAAGCTATTGATCACACAAGTTTCTCTGTTTTCCTGGGGTCCTGCTGCAGTGAACAGTGGTTGTGCCGAGCTAACCAGGCATTTCTTTTCACTCTAAAATGGCTTTTTGTCCTGCATATTTCTTTTTCATCCTTTCTCATGAAACAATGGGAAAGTAGTCTGTCATCGACTATTACATATTCAGAGTTGTGCTGAAGGTAATGTGAATTCAGAGCCATTTGTTTTTTCAGGGACTAAAGAATGTGCTCAAAAATAGCCCCAACAATTTATACCACAGTGTATTCGTATTTACAAATAGACGTGTACATATAAATCAAGCCACCAAAATTTTGCACTGCATGGATTTTAAAATAATGTTCTTTGTGTGACTGTTATCGAAGTAGCCCAACAAAATGACAAAATCCATTAATATGTGCTCTTTTTATTCACTTAACTCATTATCCTTTATATCAAACACTCTCATAAGGGCTTGGGACATGGCAACAAAAAAGCTGCCTAAAGTCCTTAAAAAGCACCTGACACTTGAGCCAGGGAGACTGACAGTAACACACAGACCTGTGAAGCAGGAAGGGTGTCATGTGGTGGTAGACACGGGGGCATGGGTATGGGAGGGGACAGGGAAAGTTTCGGTTTGCAATTTCATCATCAGAAAAGCCCTACTGAAAAGCGGATGGTTGAGCAAATACTTGAAGAACATGAGGGAGTGAACCACGCAGGAATCTGGGGAAGAACATTATAGACTTAGAATGTGCAGAGGCCATACTGTGGTGGCTGGACACGGAAGCAGAAAAAGGAGACCAGTGTAACTGGCACAGGGTGCAAGAGGAGAGACAGCAAATCTAGTTGGGGAGTTATATAATGAAATACAGTGGACTCTCTGTTAACCGTAATTCAAGCAACCAGCAAAAAATATCGAAGAGATAACACTGCATTTAATGGTATGGGTGCCACTTAACTGAGAGTCTGCTGTTCCTAGTTCCTGAGAGCTCACATTCACCATAAAAGCCAAGTGTTATAACTTGAGGCTAGGAAGCTGTTGAACTGATGGACAACTCCTGTCCTCCTTTCTGAGTCTTTCTCTGTGATCACCATGGACTAAGCCACTTAATAAGCCATTGCAATCTAAACGGGACTGTATCTGCATCTGTGGATTCTGGGATCTGGTTAGAATTTATCCCTGCCACCATGGATTGATTTTTTTTTTTCATAAGAGAAGTTAGCAGAGAGAAAAAAATACCAGAGATGAGAAAAATGATGACTTAGTTGTAATTGGGAGCAGTATTGATATAGATGTGTGAGTTGAAGGTGACAAGGTCTTTTGAGGCAATTCTGAGTTTTCTTCTAAGTTAAGCTACTTTGGTAATTGTTTTCATACAGAAAAGGCTTTTTTTGGGTTTTACTTAAGAGTAAGGAGAATAACTAGATTAAAGTGCTGGGGTGGGGAAAAAGGAAGGAAACTAGAATTGATTTGGTGTTTACTTTGGCTAAGCACTGTGCTAGGGCTTTGCACATTACCTTCTTTGGTCCTCATGATTCAGATAGGCAGAGAAACAGCTCAGCGTTCCAAGGAGTCCTCTCTGTGTTTCTGACTACATCACACATCCACGGAAGGGAGATTCTATTAAGTGAGGAAGTGCAGAGTGTGAAGGTGTCAGAGTTAGGATCTATATATATTAATGGTGGCTAAGGAGAAACAGTCACTCACCACATGTCCTCATCTCATCAGAGACAACACTGTCTCCAAGTTCCTTGAGGGATTGTAACCATCATCTCTCTTCAGTGTCAAGGGAGTACTACTTTCTCAAATTACACACATAGTCTGCCAGAAATACAAATCTTAGAAATATCCAAGGACCCAACCAGTAAATGATCAAAAAGTTTGCAATTAGGGTAAATGAAAACCTAAGAAATGTGAAGACCCTTAGTAATTCTATGGCATCAGAAAATTAAATTTCTGTAATAACAAATTACGATATAATGAGGTCACATTAGTGGAATAAGAGGCCCAGATGCCTCAATGATTTAATCTCTCTCTTCACATAAGCTTGCATTGAATTTTAATAAGTATTTTGATTGATAACATATTTAGTTCAAAATAGGTCTTTGAAGACAGCTGTAAGAGTATTAATATTTCAAAGATGTTATGATAGAAATTCATTTCATTAAGTAGCTGATAAGAAAAAAAATTACGGTATAAGACCTGCTAGTGTCAGGCATACCATTATGGTCCAGTACCCCTGTTGAGTAAAGGGACAGCAACATATTTCTATTGGACTATTCTTTGAACACTATTGGAGCTCATTTTGCTTATTTAAGGAAAAGCCAAATGATGTCAATGAAACAGGTACAGTAAATGCATTAAATTCATGAAAAGAGAAGTTCAAGTAAAAGCTTCCCACGTGTAAAATGGCTTTGGTGCCTTAGCTCTTGGTAAAATTATGATGGCTCTGAGGGCTTAAGGATTATCTCAGTGGGGCTGAAACCTTACACCAGTGCTGTCTGAGAGTGATATAATGTAAGCTACTTCTATACTTTTAAAATTTCTAGTGGCCAAGTTAAAACACAAGGAAACAAGTGAAATTAAGACATGTTATTTCACCTCAACTATCTAAAATATTATTATTTTAACATGTAATCAATACAAACATTGCAGGCACTCCTCACTTAACGACCAACTTCCATTCGTAAAACCAGGTCATTAAGTGAATTGGTCAATAAGCAAAGAGTTTAAAGGTGGCTGTCTTGTAGTGTGTCGTGGCACCATTGGGTATGTATTTTTCAATAGACACCATGTGACACCACCCTTATAAATGAGTTACGTAGTCTTGCGTGATTGTGAATGACTTTGTAGAGAATACTAACAGACTGCTGGGAACCAGACAAAGACTGAGAAAGGGGATTCCTGGGGCTCGCACAGAGAAAGGGGATTCCCCACCCTGGAGAACTGGTCATAAGTCTGAGTGGTCATTAAACAGGTAGGTCATTAAGTGAGGAGTGGCTGTGTTAATGAGATATTTTATATATTTTTACACTAAAGCTTCAGACCACACCCTGGTCCATCATCTGCTTCAAAGAATGTACACTGAGTCTCATTCCCGACCCATATGACAATCCCTTTTCCATTTTGCAAAAGGGCTTATTTCCTCCCTAAGTCATCTCTTTGACAGGCTGAACGTACGAGTTCTAATAACAATTCTTTGTTTGAGTTTTCACACCTTCCTGGTCACTGTCCTCTGGATATCCTCCAGTTTTAACAAATGACCTTCTAAAGCTTGATTCTTAGAATTAGAGTTTAACAGGATTGTCACCCCTCCTTGTTCTGAACTTATGCCTCTGTTAGTGCAACAAGCTATTAGATAAAGCTGGTAGTTTACTAGTTGGGACAGTAGACTCAATTAGAGGGTGCAGGGCGAAACTGCCAATTTTTTTTTTTCTGCTTGGAAATGCCTTGAAGCTAGGGGGGTATTTACTGGGAAGCCAGTGAAACTTGAGCTACAAGGCCATTTTTGTACCGACCCCTTCAAGGCCTGAGCAGTATATTTGTGTGGTCAAATAATTTTGTGAATTCCACAAAAGTAAGATATTTTACTATATCTTACCACCCCGACTTAACCTTTGCTTTCTTCCTTGTGTTTAGAATGACTGTGGACATTTTTGGAATTGAGCTAAGGAGGAGCTTAGATGGGAATACGAGGGCTGTCTGGAAAAAATCCAGGCATAAATGCCTCTATTTTTCGTATTACTTGACTGGATACTTTGCAGACAGCCCTCATATATTTCATGTCCGTTCAGTGGGATAAATATGTGATCTGCCATCATTTCATGTATAGTTATTACAACTGGATACATTTATGTGTAGTTATTTCAAGCTGACCCAGAAATTCTTTTCCTTTCCTCTGAGCATTCTCAGAGGAAACCAGTGTTTAAACACAATGACGGGGTCAGAGGTTGTACATCAGTATAAGGAATGTCCTATAGATCCTAGACCCAGAAGCTAGTCTGTGGAAAGTTTTTTCAATCATCTCTGTAAAATTATATTAAATGATTTTGTTCTTATTAACACAGTTAAAACAGAAGCTCTCTTTTAGCAGATGTATACTTGATAGTATGGTATATACGTTTCAGTGTGTGTGTGTGTGTGTGTGTGTGTGTGTGTGTGTATATATATATATAATTTGATGAACTTATACAAAATAGAATTTATTAGTCATCTGTGATTTTAAGATTAAATCTTATAGCAGTGTTACAGTGAGTGGGTCTTTTATAAGAAAATAATGACAAATATTTCCCCAAACTTGACAGTAACACTGAAAATTTATGTGACATTAAATGTAATGAGTCATAAAATCAAGGAAACCTTTCTATACTATAAATAATGAAATACAAAATTTGATCAACCAAATCAATAAAAGATTGAAATGTCTTTCTGTTTTCTCAGAAAAACATTATAAAATTGGGGTCATAGGAAGAAGTGATTAAAGAGTATGTAGAAAAGTTGTATTACACAAGTATGTTAGGTTGTAAATTAATATAAATTTTATGTGATTTTCCTGATTGTTGTGATGCTTTGGGTATTTATCAGTTTTTTAAAGTTTACTTACTGTGATGTCTTTTTCCATTCTAATTAAATGATTACTTAGTGATAATCATTAGTATCAATAAATTTGTAAGAAGATAGTAAATAATTTTGTGTTGTAACTTTGCGTTCTGTCATTTCTATAGGTGTCTGCCCTTCAAAATCTGGATTCACGCTTGCCTGCAGCAATGCTGTTGGTAAAAACTATCCATCACTCCAAGTCAAGATCAGATGTCACTTCCTTTATAAACTATTTCCTGAACCCCTAATCTGGTAAGAACTAATTAGAATTGTACAGTACTTTGTTTTTACTCCTTAAACCATTATCAAAATGTGCCTGGTTCTCTTTCTCACTGAGTGCCCTGCATCATTTGTATTACTACCCGTCTTTCTTATTGGAGAAATGCAAGTCATCTTAGCAGAAAACATCTAATGTGGAGGGCACTGGGACCTGGAGGCTAATGCATCTGACTGGGTTCCCAGGGCCACAGTTTCAAGTAGGCAATGATCCAGAGTCTGCCAGTGTCAAAGAGGTCTAGAAGGTGTCTCAATGGGCAGCTGTCTCTGAGCTGATAATCAGCGGTGAGCCAAGTAGATGATCATCGTCAAGGTGATTTTTTAAACACTACTCAAGAAGGTGCCAGTAGAAAAGTTAGAATTGAGAGGCAGGAATCAAGCTCCCAAAAGGCAAACGTATGCAAGGTTAGACACCAGCCTGCATAACAGGCAAGAATCTATGGGCTTTCATCATTATACCTGGAGGGAGCCTAATTCCTAGCCGAAGAACAGAGAGTTACAACAGCAGCAGCAGGTGGGATAACTTGATCTTGAACATCTTGAGTTCTGCCTACCCTAGGAGAGGACGAGAGCAGAGCTGGGGGAGGGACTGAACCTGCAAGTGGGGGTTGACTGGGAAGAATCCTGAGGAGTGTGGTTCCTTGAAGGCAGGGACTATGGGTACACTTGACTTCCTAGGAAAATGTTGAGCATGTGGTCAATACTTGGTATTTGGAAAAGAAAAAGAAAAAGGAAAAAATAGTTTCTCAATGTTTCCTATCCTGTGGAGGGTACTCCAATATTTGTCATTGCCTTTCTTAAATTATGGCTCCCAGAGATCTCTGTGGTGTGGCAGTGGAAATTTTTACTTCTCTAGATGTAGCTACTAAACTTTATAAACACTGTCTAAGACTGTATCATTTCATTTTATGACAGCTATGAGTGTTGTTTGTTTGACCATTAGCCCCTGTAAGCTTGTAGTCACTTAAGATTTCTTTGTTTTATGTAAGGTTTAATTGTAAGCTTGTTTTCCCTATCTTAAATATGCAACTGATTTTTAACCAAAATACAGGATTTTATATTGATCAGTGTTGAATTTCATCTTAAAGGTGTTTTTGTTTGAGGCTTACAGAATATTAGGATAATAATGAATGAGTTTTTTACTTATCATATTATATATCCCTTCTAGTTTCCTGCCATACAAAAATTTTTTCAAATTTTATTTATTTTTAGCTATATATTACTTGAATGAACTTATATAGATTTTCTATATATATGCAAACCATTGTGTGTGTGTGTGTGTGTGTGTGTGTCTACGAGTATGTTTGTATTTTATATATTTTTAATATAAGAACTTTGATCAGTGTTCCTGTTAATTATTTAACCAAGGCATTAAATAAAATTTTGAGAAAATAGAGCTAAGGGTATTTTTTTCTAAGCTTGTAATGCTTAGAAAAATGTTATAGGGATTATGTCCGACCTGTGGCCCAAGATGGCTTTGAATGTGGCCCAACACAAATTCTTAAAACGTTATGAGATTTTTCTGTGAACTTTTTTTTAGCTCATCAGCTAACGTTAGTGTTAGTGTATTTCATGTGTGTCCCAAAACCAATTCTTATTCTTAGGGAAGCCAAAAGACTGGACACCCATGGATTAAATAAAAGAATATTTAAAGAATTTTTGAAGCATGGAGGCCCTCAATTAATACTAGTTATCACCTATTTCAAGTTTATTGATTTTTTCTTTTGCTTAATCAAATCTATTGTTGGGCTTCTCTAGCGAGTTTTTCATTTTGGTTGTTGTATTGTTCAATTCCAGAATTTCTATTTGGTTATTTTAAAAAAATATGTATTTCTAGCTCTTTATTGATATTCTCCACTTGGAGATATATCATTTGTTATTTACACAGGGTTTTCATCAGTTCTTTGACAGCTGATTTAAAGCTTTTTCTAATAAAGTTCAACATGCGATCTTCTCTGAGAAAGTTTCTACCGAGTACTTTTTCCTGTATGTGGTCTGTATTTTTTTTATTTCTATGCATGTCTTATTATTATTTCTTAGTGGATATTTCAAAGAATATAGTGTGCCAACTCTGGAAATCAGATTTTCTCCTCTTCCCAGGGTTTATGGTTGTGACTGCTGTTCTTGTTACTGTTGTTGATATTTGTTTAGTGACTTATTTGCACTGATACACTGTGAAGATTGTGCTCTTTGTTGTGTGTGGCTGACGTGTCTATTAAATTAGCCTAGTGATCAGCTAAGGTTTGGAAAGAGATTTTCTTAATTACCTGGAGCCAGTATGTCTCCCAGTTTTTGTTGAGGGGTTGTGTGTGTGTGTGTGTGTGTGTGTGTAAACATGCCTTCAACACTTAGCCAGGAAGTTTGCAACTCTTCCTTAGGCTTCACTTTTCTCTTACACAGAGACACATGGTTACCAGAGGTTATAGCTTAGGACTCTCTCAGGTCTTTCTTGAGTATGCATGAAGTTCTGAGCATGTGCACAGATCTATGCATTCATATAGCCTTCTTGATTCTCAGGAATATGTTGGACTTCATCACAGTCCCTCAT
>PVJL010005475.1:0-14073 GCA_004026885.1 Lyroderma lyra
AGGAAGTGTAATGCCACCAGCCTTGTTCTTTTTATGTAGTATTGCTTTGGCAATTCGAGGTCTTTTATGGTTCCATATAAATCTAATAATTCTTTTATCTATTTCACGAAAGTATGATTGTGGGATTTTGATGGGTATTGCATTAAATCTGTAGATTGCTTTGGGCAGAATGGCCATTTTAACAATGTTAAGTCTTCCTTGTGTGATTTTTTTTTTCATTTAGCATACTAGTAGATATTCTTAATTATTCTCAAGTTTCCAACACTAGTTTTTCGAATTATGAGTTTATATTCACACTGCTCATTTCTTCATTAGCAAGAGAGATTAAGAATTTTGATAAACCCTGGATACAAAAATAAAAATACTACTTCATAATATGCTTCAATGCGAATTTTTATTAAACATTCATTTTTGTGTATACATTGACTTAAAACACATAAAAGAGAAAGCTGATCTAAGTTACCTAATATGGTTAATATTTAAACAGCTCTCTGTACCTCCAGGAGATTTTATAAAACTTACCTCATTTGGTCCTCACCAGCCTGCTGAGCTAGTTGTGATGTTTATTGCTGTTCGACAGATAGGAAAACTGAGCTATGCACGTGTTCTTCAACTGCGTAACATCCACTTGTATCGGTTTTATATACTGGGTTTACATGAAATTTGTTTTTAAACTAATAGGCTGGCAAAAAGGTTTGAAAACCATGCACCTTCACCATGCTGCATATAAATACATAGATTCTTTTCAGTTGTGTTGTTTCTATTTGCAATAGGAAGTAAAATATTACACCTCTATAGTTTTTATTTTTTAAAAAAGGGAAGATAAAATTATTTTTATAAGAACATAATATGTACTTATACCTCTAATTTTTCAGTATAATAGCAAAACAAACAATTTCCCCAAAAAGTTTTCTAGGGTACCTGATGTCCTTCTTCAAACAGATGGCAGTAACAGGATATTCGTAGAAATCAGCCTTATACATTAGAATATGAGAAGAAAGGTCACTTTTCAACCAAAGGGATGCAAGATAGACAAGAATTGTCCATAAAGTATCACCCCACAGCTTATCATGAGAAATGTAGGTTTATTATTTAAAATAATGGGTCAGTTGACAAGACCATGTGATTTGGAGATTTAGAGGTTTGAGTGTAAACCTAGGAGTGGGATGGAACAGAAATAACAGAAGAAAGCATTATATTATAGAAAACATTAAAATGTTGCTCATTTGTTTCCCATGATAAAGAATAGGAAGTCTTGGTAAAAATGGTAAAAATCATTTGAGACACAATCAGAGCAGCGCATGAATACCTCCAGTTGGGAATGAAGTGTATTAATAGAGATTTGTAAGAATAACTGTCATTTTCCCTTAAATATTTGAAATTTTTTCTATATTAAAATTTCAAAATACTATCTTTCCAATTTACTGTAGTGGGTGAATTTATTTCATTTTCATTTTGATTGTTTAAGGTAAGAATTTGGTATTGAAAAGGTAGTTTATATTGTTATAGTCCATGGAATGTATATATGAACATACATGCAAACTTACATGCACGTATTGGATCTCAAAGTGTAAGTATAATTGGTTATCCAAGGTTCAAATAAGAAACTAAAAACCGGTCATTACTGATATAGAGTAAATGAGGCTTATCTTACTATTCAGCTTTGGGACTAATGGGTTTTAATAATAAAAAATGGATGGTTATTTGACAAGTGTATTAAAAACAAAGTACTTTCTGGATCTCGGTTTACTTCCTCAGTGAACTTTGGGTACCTGGTACGTGAATTAATTCTCAAGGCCCTTTTTGATTTCAAGGTTTATCTTCTCCCTGGAGTCTTGTTTCTTTACAGTTTTACTATTCTTAAACACCAATATTAGTGTTTAGGACTATAATAAATGTGCTATAAATGATTGCTATTATTATTTCAGACCATACCATGCTCCCAGAAAGTTAACAGAAGAACCCAATGTCAGTGAGGGAAATCAAAGGTGAAACATATATACACATAGGTACACATAAAAAAATAGAAGATTAAGAATAGCTTAAACACTCAAATAAAAGAAATAGTAGAAATTGTACCGTCTGCTCTGAGTATATCCAAATATATATAGCAGCGTGTATCATTTGCGTCTGAATGAAGAACTTTCTTTAATTAATTTCCTTCCATGGGTAGCTTTTCCCAATGTTTCTGAAATGGAATCAAACTGCACTTTGAAGGCTGACAGAGGAAATAATATTAATTCTTTTTTATTTTTTTCCAAAATTCTCTTAGGGCAGTGTCAGCCAGAAACCTTTGTGATTGGTCATGCCTTATGTCCACAAAGTCACCATATGGCCCCATTCTGTACATAAAAGATGTTGGGAATGGGGCCATGCTTCCCCACTGGCTAAACCGTAGACCCCGCCATCCTCCGAACGAATGAGCATAGGAGCAGTGGCACTAACAAATGCTTTTTCCTTCTGTGCAGCAGCACCGTGGATTGCATTGTGTTAGGCTTCATCAGCTACCTAATGCAATGTAACTCGGGAGATAAGATAAATCAAACAGATGACACTGTATTAGATTTGAAAGATGAAAACCCTCCCAAAGCAATTGCAGAGTGTGTATTTCAGTGCTGCTGACTTCAGGAGGTTATTGAAGTCAAAAGTCTTTGCAACAAAACCAGTCTTTTAAGAGTGGGTAGCAAGTAAGCAGAGTCATGCTTATTTCTTCCAAAGAAAATTGCTTAGGAAAAGTGGAATTCTTCTCTGTGTATTTGTTTTACACAGTTTTTTGGTTGAGCCTCATTTTTTAGTATATCACCAGCTTAGGTTTCTGTTTTTTTCATACCTCTCATATACAAATACATATTAAGTGAGATGGATTTTTCCATTCAATGATATTTTTATCTGTTGCTAAATTGTTCCTAGTGTAGCTGCCTAAACTAACTGACATGGATTTCTTAATCATATTTGTGACTTCAGATTTAGTAAATGATTATTTGCTAATTGTGACCAAAAGTTATAACATTTTTATTAAATAAAGTGATATGATTCCTTTCTTCTTAACATTCTAAAACTTTACATTTTTTACTTATTAAATGGGATATCATAAATTGAATTTAGGAATTGGGAAATGGAAAAAAATGTTGTAATTGATTTCTCTTTATCTTGTAGCCTACTGTGTGTGAACGAGAGTTGTGTGTATTTGCTTTTCAAACCCTGGGAGTAATGAATGAGGCTGCTGATGAAATAGCAACTGGAGCTCAGGTAGTCACACAGGATGCTGCTTATCCTTTATTTTGATTTAAAAAAATGTATTCTGATCCTCTAGTTACCTTCATTTTGCTATTTCATGCAAATTTTGATAGATTATTGTTAAAGCAAACTGGCATTTGATATTTTTTAGATATAAACTAAATTTTGCTGTCTTTATCTAAGGTGTGTTTTATCATTTTGCAGTTGCCAAGGGGAGAAATTAAACCAGCTTTCTATTGCATGGAAAATAATTGTGATCTTTCTTATATGGTGAAGTTGGGATATTGAAACCCTGAACATACATTATGTAAAATTTGTTTGTAAAGTTATAGAGCCATAAAATGGAAGCCAATTTATTTTTAAGACTTAGATGAAAAGATAATGGGCAGAACATGTAATAAAAAGAAAGCATTCAATTTACAGTAGTAGTGCTTATGACGTAGGAAGAAAAATATAAAAACAAATGAAGAAACAATTTGGAGGTAGAGAAGCATTCCATGTCAGTTCTAGGAGAGCAAGGACCTGTCTCTCCTGTTCCTCGTCTTGCCGTAGATCCTAGAGCATGTTAACACGTAATCTATCTTCACAACAAAGAGATAATTAGGACGTGAGCAATTGGAAGCAATGCATATTAGTTACATTAAATTAATGGTCAAGTTTGGTTAAATTTGGTCTAAAGCCACAAATGACAGATCGGGGACATTAACAGCCATCCTGAGTCTTTCCTAATTAATTACCATGAGAGGGAGAAACAATGGCAACGCACTTGATGAAACCAGAAGGATAGTTACTAACTATATTATGTGTGTGTTTCCAGGTTGTAGATCTACTGGTATCCATGTGTAGGTCTGCATTGGAATCTCCTAGAAAAGTTGTCATTTTCGAGCCATATCCTTCTGTGGTCGATCCTAATGACCCTCAGATGCTGGCCTTCAACCCCAGGGTAAGTAGTTATCCTATCACACCAGTCACAGTTTTCTTTTAACAACATTCAAGGTTTTCGTTTCATTAGCTTTCCTCTTTCTATTTAAATCACCACGTCATCAAGCATATTCATGACCTGTCATAGACTCTCTTTCCTTTAGTAAATATGATTCTTTTTTTTTTTCCACAAACTTGATTTGTTTCCACCTGTTACTTCCCCTGTCCTTTCATGCTTTAACGTCATTTTCAGACCATACTTACGATATGAAGTGTGGTCTGAAAATGACCTTAGGAAGCTAGACCCACTTAATCCTCTCTAATTCTTACTTTTACACATCCCACCTGCATGGAAGGTGGGGACATCAATAGCTGTAATAATTGATTAATAATAGAATGATTATTTCAACTTCATTATATATTTTTGGAAATTCTAACTTACATAACCTCATTTTAATTTTAGGTATCATGTGTAAAAGGACAGATTTCCTTTTTCAGTTATGTTTTCACTTCCCCCTCCCTTGCCCTCCTCTCTCTCCAGTTAACTGAAGGTTAGTGATAGTTGAATTCATATTGTTGATCAACTGGCATTTCTTGAGAAAACAATTTTATAAACATTCATGGATATCAGACAAAATCCTTCTGAAATTAAAAAAATTTCAAATTGCATAAGAGCTAAAATTGCCTTAGTTACTATCACTGTTCATCTTGAAATCATTTTATAGAAACAATGACTATATAAAATTTCCTGGGAAAAACTTACCTTCCTTTCAGGTGGCATGGTGCACACCGTTGTTTCACACTTACTACTCACACTTCGGGTGGCAATCTTCTAATCACAAAAAAGAAAAACGAAATTGTAAGATTTAAAGTAGATTCTGTATTTTAGAAGCATTTTATGTTTAATTTATTCATCTGGCTTAATTTTTAGTGGTGAAAGCCAGAACTGCGAGCCCAGTATCTTTCTGTGTTTATAGGATTTTCCTTGTAGGCTGAACATGATTTCATGTGCTTATATTAGAACTGGCATTTTTTTTCTTTTCTTCCCTCTGACTCAGTTATAAATCCTGTGTCCTTGAACCATCTTATTAAAGCCTTCCTTTTTATGTACACAACACAGTTCTTGCTATCAAATTGACCCTGATAGAAAATTCATGTACAGAAATAATACATTTCTCTAGTAATGTGCAGACTTGTAAAGGCTTATAGTGAAACTATTTTTCTTTTTCATTCAAACAGAAGAAGAACTATGATCGAGTAATGAAAGCACTGGATAGCATAACTTCTATTAGAGAAATGACACAAGTAAGTATATCATCTTGTGGTCTTGGACAGTTCAATTTTACTTGAGTAAAATCATATTTGAAAAAATGTCTGAGAGGAAAAAAGGTCTCAGAGAACCGGCCATGTAGTGAAACTTTTCTATGGTATGGGAGTACTATAATTAAAATCATTAAAAAAAAAATAAGTGTGCTGTACTAAGATTTAATTAAATTACATCAGTGTACTGGCATGCTACCACTGTGGCTTTTGAAAGCTAATAGCACAGTTATAGTCATCATGCTCTGCTCTCAAACTCGGGCAAGAGTGGGAATATGTGGAGGTATGTCAGGCTATCTCTCTTAAGACAAAGGTTAAATCTGGTACCACCTTCCTAGACTGTCAATTTTAATTAATGATAATAATTTCAAAACATCACTGTAATGTTAACTTAAAAGTAAATATAAGTTGCACATAAATATTTTAGATATAATACAGAATCTCAGAACAGCTTTGGAAGACACCAATTCCCTGAGAGTTTCTATTTTTGGCCATTTCAGAGGCTTTGGTGGAAAAGTTTGATGAGTGAGGATCGGGATTTATTAGGAAAATCTAACACATCATTGGGCTGTGGGTAGTCCAGCACTTGGAAAAGCACATGCTATTGAGTTATTGAGGCCTTTCCACTGCCAAAGATTTGGAGAGACGTTTAAAAGTCATTATGAATAGAAATTAATCATCTCAAATTGACAGCAACACCTATTATGGGTTCACTTTGTATGTGGGGGTTTCAAGGCTTGCACTGCGACCTTTGCAGGCTTTTAGCGTATTACCCCGCGGAGGGAATAGTGAATTCTCCTCTCGTTCCCAGGCTCACAAAGCTGCTTCTGTCCCACTCCTCACGCCTCCCCTGCCATCATCTTTACTGTATTTGAAAACATGCCCCAAAAGTACATTTCTATATTCCCACCTTTGACTCTTGATTTTTTTTAATAGTTATTTATTCATGTAGTCAAATATTCATTCATTCATTCACAAATGGTATGTATCAGACATACTATTGGTAAACAAGGGAGCCTTTAATTCACCAGTTACATTATTTGCTCATCTGACATCCTTTCCCATTGTTTTTCTGTGCCTGTACCTTTCTGTATTATGTGAATTCTTTTCAAATAAATATTCAGTATATTTGTATAAGGAAAAGAAAACAATAAAATGCATTTCCACTTCGTGGAGCAGGGGGGGAAGAACCTATTGCAGTATTTCACACAAAGTAAACATTTTTAGTTACCAAAGACTTTGGTGTGGGATATTTATAATGTACTCTAGAAACAGATTCTTCTTGGATTTAAAAATAGGTACAAACTCTAACTCTGGGATCAGCTTTTCTGCCAAAAATGTCTTTCTTTATTCTAGGTCATGCAAGCTATTTTAATAGGAGGCAATGGAGATGATTGAGTGTCAGCCTAGGAAGTTAGAGGCTCACATTGTGTAACTTGCTTATCAATAATGTGGCCTGTGACCTTGGGCAAGTTCCTTAATCGCTTGATGTCTCAGTTTTCTTTACTGTCAAAATGGTAAATAACTCTTCACCCTCTTTCAGTGTGCACTTCATAAAGATGCTGTCAGGTTTTATTGTGTCAAATTCTTTAAAGCTCTCCAAACAAATATAACATTATACTGCCTTGTTTTCTAGAATGTACTGCCCTATGGATAGACTTAAATTGTCACAGAGGGATTGCCCTTTGTGCTATGAAAAGGTTAATTGTCTGGGTGAATTTGATTGAATACTAAAAAAAAGAAGAGCTCCTCTTACGTAAATTTTAAGTTTTATCCAATTTTCTCATGTAAAGACCTATACCTGAGTCGGTATCTTCAGAGAGGAACATAAGAGTAGCTGTTACAAGTTTTGCTTTTATATCAGTTAAAAGTTAAAATCTCATTATCAAAGAGAAACAGCACTAGACACTTGTTAAGGTGGCAAGACCAATTTTTGCAAGGACTGCAGTAAGGGAGAGAGACTGCAGCATGAGCTGAGCTCACCTCCAGCTGAGACAAAGGGACTGAGGTTTTTAAAGTAACTTGTTCTTACTTTACAAGCATAATCTCAGAGACACAGACAACAGTTTAGTGGTTACCGGAGGGGAAGTGGGGAAGCGGGTGGGAGAGGAGGGAGGGGGCATCAAATATATGCTGACAGAAGGAGAGCTGACTCTGGGTGGTGAGCACACGATGTAACACACAGGTGATGCTTTAGAGAATTGTACAATTGAAGCCTGTGTAATTTTACTAACCAATGTCACCCCAATAAATTTAATTTTAAAAAGTAGGTCTCATTTATACAATGAGAACAAAAGGGGAACAAAAATGGGCTCTGGAGAAGTGGAAAAGGGGGCTCTGGGGATCGGGAAAATTGCAGAAGGAGCTACGTGGAAAATTACTGAAAAGCTGGGCGGTGTGCATTGCCACAACCTAGCTTTCGTGGTTTGGCACCATTGGGTTTTCTGGAGCAGAGACTCAGCAGGGGGCCTGGGGTCTGCTTTAGGGACATGGCTAGTGCATGGACACCAGGCCTAAGTTTTGTCAAGTCTCCTAGCACAGTGTTAGGGCAAATCCCTTGTACCTCATGGAAGTTCAGTGTCATCCTGGGGGACAGAGAGGAACAACTCAGGTAATTGTTGATGTAACCATATCATGGCCACAGAGTTGCAAGTTTAACGAGGTTTAGCCATGCCTGTTCGATCTGATTATCCTTTTGCGGAAAGAAAAAATGATAAAAAGGGAATTTTTAAAAAAATTAACAAAGTATAATGATTTTTTTTCAGGCACCATATCTGGAAATCAAGAAGCAGATGGATAAACAAGACCCCCTTGCTCATCCGCTGCTGCAATGGTATAAAACTTTAGTTTTCCTCTTAGTGAAAACAGCATCATTTTCTACTGCCTGCCTTCCACCCAGATAGATAGATAGACAGACAGACAGACAGACAGATAGATAGATAGATACATAGATACATAGATAAATACATAAATACATAGATACATAGCCTATTTTACAAGACCTGCAATAATGCTACAGTTCTACAGGCCTTTAAAGCCTGGTGATTTTACAATCCAAGCATCTTTAATGACTCTCACTTTAATTAGAACCTATACTTCACAAGGAGGAGAAAATGCTGTCATATGCACTACGTGGGTACATATACAGTGTATGTGACAACAGTTTGTCTGTAGTTTTAAAAAATGCGATTAACTGGATTATGTGGTGAGGCAGTTTTTGGTTCGTTTAATTTTCTAGCTAATGGAGAACTAAGTAATAAAACTCACTGAAAATGTTTCGTATAAGCTGCTCCCTTACCAAGGACAGTATAAATTTGATGAGCTCTTGGTGTGATGACTGCAGAGGAGGCACCGTTTCGGAGTGAGCCTGGTGAGGGCTTTGCATCGGTCCAGCGTGGAAGCATGGATCCTAGGAGGCTGGACTGAGAATTCACCCTTGCACAACACCATTCAAACAATTTGCCCCATGGTTCCCTACTTGCAAAATGAAAACAATAGTATAAAGGTTTTATGTTCACATCTCTTTGAAATCACTGAAAACTCAGACTATGGAATTTACCATGATTCTCATGCAGTAATACCAATGTAAAGGTTGTAGGAGGTTGCTGTGAAGGAGCACTTCTTCCAGGCTACATACCAGGAAGTTTTTAAAAAATACTTAAGATGGGCAAAACAGAAAGAATCTGGCTACCTTGCAATTCTGAATACTTAACTGTCAGTCACATTTTTACAGAAATACATTTACATTTAAGTTAGTCTAATAAGATCCTGAGACAAAAGTTAGGTTTAGATGTCTTCCTTCTCTGTATCTTTTATGATCCATCATTAAAATTCTGACAGATTCAGTAAAATAACACGTTTTTTATCTTAACTTTTAAAATTCTTACATTAAGTCATATTTCAAATGAAGCTACAAATCTCAAATATCTAATCTGTTTTTATTCTGAAGTCAGCTGATTGATAACGTTTAATTATTTCTGATCATTTTCCTCAGCTAGTTAGATGCTTTTTTTTCAAGGAAAAGAAAATATACCAAAATGTTTTACAATTTTTCTTGCTTATTATTTTGTGTACGTAAAACAATTAGTTCTTTCAGATACCTGAATTTAACTTTTTCAACTACGGTGTCTCAGTGTGTTGAACAACAGCTCATATATAAATCATTGTATATATCAGCCCCAAGGGATTCTGAGATATTTAAAGAAAAAGATCTTCATTAAGAATTCATTTTGAGTTAGACTATATAAGGAGGAACAAAGGAAGTAGATATATGAACCAACTTCTAATCTTTGTAATACTTAGGTTATCACTTTGAAAGCATATTCAGAGATGTTCACTTTGCTATTTGATGTTATAATTATTAAAAATTATGAAACTTAAGTTTTAAGGAACTACTCTGTTCTTTTCTCAGATCCAAATATTATCATTTTGTTACATAAGCTCTTTAAATTGTTTCAGGAAGCAAAGCAAAATGATGTAATTAAGTGAAATTATTACCCAATTTAGTTTCTGTCACAGGAAAAATAAGTTTCAATCACTTGCTAACTAAAAAAATCTTTAAATATATTTGGCAAATGTTTGTGACTAATGGATTATTTTAATTAATTTCAGGGTTATTTCAAGTAATAGGTCACATATTGTGAAACTACCAGTGAACAGGGTAAGTCTTTTGTTCACCTGTACGTACAGAAGTGGGATGAATGCTTATTAGTTGGGAGAACTGACCCATGTAAGTTTTAGGCAGCCTCTCCAGGAAATTAAAGTTGGACTCGGGTTAAGCCTATTTCTTCAGTTTGCAATTGCTGTATGTGCACCAGTTCCAAGCTTTTCCAAGATATCAAATTCATATTCAGCCTGCTCTCCTGAACTTTTAAGTAAATAACAGTCAGTACAAGCTAGTTATTCCACAAGTGATGGAAAGAATATTATCTTGAGATTGACCAGAAAAAGGTCATGTGCTTTTTATCATTGTCAGTTTCATGTTGGCACAGCTCTGCTTTTCTGTATCAAAGAAAATAATGCCTCCAGATATCTTACTGATTGACCTCGTACTCTAAAGAATAACAGAAAAGCTAATGGACTCTGATTTCATTTCCGATCGTCACCCTAAGAACTGTCTCTGAAAATCTCAGCTCTCTCATCTATGATTCTCTCACCCATGAGATTCCAATATATTGAATTCCTGTATAAGTATAATCCAAGCTGAAAGGGCAACAATTAGAAAATTTTGTCAAGTTACTCATCCAAAAGGTTCTGTTTTAATTTCTTCCTGTGAACAAAGGGGGAAATATTTTAATGTAGGCAATTTCCAGTTTTATAAATATATGCAAATAAGTCTTGGTGATGATGATTCTTATAGTTTAAAAATCTTGAACTAACTTTACATTTCTGCTTAGCAAACTCTCAGAGTATTTTCCCAATTGAATAACTGGTGTATGCTTAAGGGAATTCAATAATAAAATTCTTTAAAAGAAGTGTAGTTCAGAAGGTAGATCTGCTTGAATGTGATTACAGTGTATTCCAAAGCTAAATATAAATGACTTTGAATTGTCTCCTATTCTTTTTTGATTAGCCTAAAGAATTATCCTTCATATCAGCAATTCCATGTGATTTGTCATTTTTGCAGTCTTGTTTCTCTTAAATGGATGGTCCTGTTAATGTCATTAGCCTAAACTTACTGTGGTTTGAAACTCGATAATTCTTAAACGAGTAAAATTTGAAATTGTCAGTAGCCTGAGTATATGTTAAATTTAACATGTTTTTTCATTCGTCATTATTTTCAATGGCAGCAACTGAAGTTTATGCATACTCCACATCAGTTTCTTCTTCTCAGCAGTCCACCAGCCAAAGAATCCAATTTTAGAGCTGCTAAAAAACTCTTTGGAAGCACCTTTGCATTTCAGTGAGTATCGCTTTATGTTGATGGGGTTGTCTCACCATCTGAGCCTTCAGAAACATGTGGGGGTAAAAATGCCCTCTTTTAGTAGTTGGCTATTAACACTAAATAGTCAACTGTGTAATACAGAACTTTCAGAAGGCACCACAATTCACTGTACCGTGGCCACTTTAAAAGGTCGTTGATCTTTGGTTTTGCTCTTTCCTTGCCCTCCTCTGTGTTCTAGTGGCTCACACATTGAAAACTGGCACTCCATCCTGAGGAATGGTCTGGTTGTTGCTTCTAACACGAGACTGCAGGTACAGTTCCTGAATGCTTTAACAAGCCCTCATTATTCTTCAGTACTGGCGTTCAGTAAGCAATCCTCGTGTTACGTTTTTACTTGCCGAAGAGGATGTTTTGGGGTTTAAAAAAAAATTACATGGAATTTTTCATAAGCCTAAGTAATTTTCACAAAATAACTGAAGCGGAATTGACCTATATGGGAATGAAAAAGAAACAGTTGAGTTTCCTGTGAGAAAACAGCAAAATCACTTTGAGCTTAAGTAGAAAAAAATTATACAAGAAGTAGAACCCTACAAGCATCCTCTCTTTTCATTAAACACACATGTTTTTGAGCACTGCCCCAGTGTGAATACTTTAAGAGAAGAAAAGGTAGGGCTAAAAAATAAGAAAACCGGTGGTTGGACACCGAACAGCCATCTGATACTCGCTTTTCAGCCTCAAGGGCAGCACTTGGAGTTAGCAGGGTATCACAGGATAGTCCTCACCTTCATTTATGCCCTTCATGTCCAACATCCCACTTACTCTCATACAACTGATTTTCATCTGATGATGTAAGGAGATCAGCAAATGAGATCCTCAACCTGATCACCTGTACTAGATCTCACACCCTGATGATAGTCGAGAAGACACAATTAAGTGTAAGTGTTCATAATTCATTCTAAATAAGTGAGAGAGCCCCAGAACATAAACACAATAGGAGAGAATTTTAATTGTTCTGAGAGTAGTTTCTCAGGCCAGTTGAAGAGTTTCAGTTCATGAAACTCTGTAACTTGAAAAATTTAGAGGGCAAGAATGGAATGACAGGGTATGTAATGAAAATCTGAATAGGATACTTTGTTGATATACTAGCATATGAGTCCTAATGAAAATCCTGTCACATACGTTTCAGCCTGTTTTGCTTTCAGAATTTTAGATTCATTAACATAAAAACCTACCACAGTACTTTAATAAGTGACTCTTTGTCATTGATAGGGTAGAAAGGATTTTTTTCTCTGGCTATCATTTTTCATATATCAACTTACTCTGAGTGTTACGGACAAGGATATCAGTATTACTATTTTCAAATTAGACCTTGCAGTAAAAGCTTTATCATTTTCCAAGAGTTAATGCTCCACCATGAGATTAATTGCCTTCTTCTGTAAAATATTAACATTTGAAACCATTAACTAACTGCTTTCTCTCTCCCTCCTCTTCTCATTTTAGCTCCACGGTGCAATGTATGGAAGTGGAATCTATCTTAGTCCAATGTCAAGTATATCATTTGGTTACTCAGGTAAGCTTGTATTTCATTTCTAACCTCAAATTTATTAGGTTTTTATTTTTTTATTGTTATATATGCTAGGCACAATTTTCTATCAAGTAACTGAAGCTTATTTGGTGTATTTATATTAATTTGGTTGATAAATGTCAGAAGCAAAACAAAGCTCACGTCAAGATGAATTTATAATAATTCCCCTAGTGTTAAGAAGGTATATATGTTTTGTCAATTTCAAAATTAATTTTAATTTTGTTTCAACAGTTTCTATATTTATTAATAGAACAATTTATATTATATTTATATAAAATTTTGAAAATATAGTATGTGGAAAGCATTATATAGAGCACTGAAGGTATTCATGCCTATTGTATTTATCCACTACCATTGAATGTAATTCTATATCGTGCCAACTTCTTACCTCTGGAATATTATATATCCCATGCGAAACTTTTTAATAGTATGGAAAATTGGGGCTTGTAAAACACCCTTAGAAATCATCCTACTTATTGACAACTTATTGTTACTATTTTGATGAGATTGTGTGACAAAAATCATTTTAGAATAAATTCTGTGCTAAGGAGAAGCCTAGTAAATTCAAAATATGGAAAGAATGATCACAAAATTGTTAACAATTATTACTCTCAGATAATTGAAACTATACAGAATTGCATAAAGTAACAAGTGAAGTTTTTTCCTGCATTGTTACAAGCTTGGTTTTCAGGGTGTTTCCCATTAGACTGTGTGTGTATGTGTGTGTGCAATTATATGATTGCGTTAAATAACTTCATGAGATGTTATTCACATGGTGCCTGCATGGTAAGTGTTAAGACTCCCGTATCATAGAAAAGCATACTTAGAGGGGTCTCATAACTAGAGGAGCACTGACCAGGCCGCCTGTCTAATTCCTTTGCCCAAGTTCATGCTCTTTTGATCATGACAAGTTGGTTCTCAATGACTCACCTTGACCTTTTCCAGCACACATGTCTGAGGAGCACTAGGTAGACCCTGTGTGCCTTTTTGGAGCCAGCCTCAGAAGACACATGATGTCATTTCCTGTGTACATATCAGTCAAGCCCTTTCATATTCAAGGTTGGGGAATTAAATTCCATCGCCTGAAGAAAGAGTGGCAAAGTCACACTGTAGAAAAGCACATGGC
>PVJL010005475.1:14173-69691 GCA_004026885.1 Lyroderma lyra
CCCAAAAAAAAAAAAAAAAAAAAAAAAAAAAAAAAAAAAAGTACAATATGCCAAAATAACACTACGAAAATAAATACCAGGAAAAATAAGATAGTATAAGAAATAGAATAACATAGTTCAACAGAGAAAACAATTAAATTCAGCATAGATCAGACAGTAAATCTCATTAAAACAGAACAGAATAAAACCAATTTAAATAAATACATTCTCAGCATAGATAAGGACTATGCAAGAAATCATCAAGCATTGTGATTTTCTGTTTCGTGTGCTGGGGTATAGACTCCATAGATCAGCGATTCTCAACCTGTGGGTCACGACCCCTTTGAGGGTTGAACGACCCCTTCACAGGGGTCGCCTAAGACCATCGGAAAACACATATTTCCAATAGTCTTAGGAACCGGGACACCGCTCCTCAGTCCGTCTCCAGGCGGGTCCGCCCACATGCAGACACGCCCACATACGAGTACCCAGCGTGATGACATCATCGCACCAACCCCGTCACGCACACCCCATACAAATATAGGTGTATGTGATGGGGTTGGCGCCATAATGTACTTAAGCGGACCAGTCACACATGTGTAGAGTAGCTACTGTGTTGAAAGCAGCTACACCATGCTTTAAGACAAAATTTCATTTATTTGTAATTAGAAATAAATATTTCACCATATATAATTACATATTGTTTTTGTGATTAATCATTATGCTTTAATTATGTTCAATTTGTAACAACGAAAATACATCCTGCATATCAGATATTTACATTACGATTCATAACAGTAGCAAAGTTACAGTTATGAAGGAGCAATGAAAATAATTTTATGGTTGGGGGGGGGTCACCATAACGTGAGGAACTGTATTAAAGGGCCTGCATTAGGAAGGTTGAGAACCACTGTCATAGATGCATTCATGGAAGGGATTGTCGGGGATACAAATATATGTAAAATTTGTCTGTGTGAATGTTCATTTGTCTGGAGAGAGGGTCCATACCTGTCATAAAATTCTTGAAGTGTCTTTGATCAAAAAGAAATGTAAGAAACACTACGCTAAGATGAACAGCTTCGTAGTTGGTTTTGAGAGCTGCAAGTCTTGGAGGTTGAGAGCAGAACAGTCTCTCTTAGAATAGGCAACGTCCACCATTTGCAATTTGGTCTGTAGGCTTTGGCCATTCTCCTTAAGCCTTCTATTGACACAGAACAAAAAAATGAACTCCCTTCTTTATGTAAGGACAGTAGATGAGCATTTTCAAATAAACTATAACTGCAAATCTACCAACTCTAAAACAGATGGGAATTTTAGTTCTGTTTTGTCTAAGAATCTTCACACTAAAAAATCATGGCACTAACAGAGTAAGCTAAGACTTTGAGTATCACACAAGAGGACTTACACAGATTTTCTTTATTAGGAGAATAATAGATTTTGTATAGAATTGATTTTGTATCAACAATTCATGAAGTTAAGTTGCAATATAAATATTTTTTTATATTGTTTATATTTCCCACCTCTATTTTCTCTTTTTACTAACCAGATGGTAAGAATGAAAGGGTCTGACATCCTTCAAGTTTTAAGAATGTTTTTATCATATCCATTTTATGCAACGGAATTTTCTATCCCTGTTTCAGTACAAAAACAAAACAAAACAAAACAAAAACTGGATTTTCTACTTTCTAACTCCACCAAGACTTCTGAAACCCACTGACTTCCCACTCCAGGTACTGAGGGCCCAGCAGTTTCTACTTCGAGAGCCCACTGTGACCGTCCATGGTCTGATGCAGTCAGCCCTCTGCCTAGAGTGGGACTTCATAGTGTAGAAGGATTGCATTTGGAGCTACATCATACAGCTTTGTTCCTAACATAGTGTTTTACTGATGTTTTCAGGGATGAACAAGAAGCAGAAGGTGTCAGCCAAGGATGAGCCGACTTCAAGCAGTAAAAACAGCAATGCATTACAGGTGTTGTAGCAACTTGAGTGACTGCCTATGATAAGTGAAATCAAGCTCCATTAGCCAGCAAGAGTTCAATAAATACTTGGGCTTTTTAAGTCTGTAGAATTATTATTAAATGATCATTACTTATAGAGGAATAAAATTCACTTTTATACATATAACCAAAATGCCTTTGCTCAATAAATAGCCAGCAAGTATTTACTGAGCTCCTACTATAATACTAGAGACTCTTAGACATTGCACTACAATGATAATCAAGAATAGACAAATCTTCTTGGAACCTACATTTTACTAAGTGAATATAAATAAACTAAATATGTATTTAGAGAGAAAGAATGCTAGATGGTGGTAAATACTGTAGAAATAAATCAGGGAGAAGGGAGTTTGAATGCTATGGGATGGAAGATAGAACAAGAATGAATGTTGAGGGGTCAGGAAGGAGAAGGTTCTATTTGAATGAAGATCTGTAGGTGGCGTGTGCACATACCATTAGATTCTCTGGGAGAAAGAACATTACAGGCAGAGAGAAGAGCAAGCACAGATCCCTTGTTTCAGAAAAAAACAAAACATTCTGGACAAACTAAAAATGCATCTGTCTTTAAATTGAAAAATTAATTAATTAATTAATGTGACTTTAAATTTAAAAAAAGAAAGAGACATAGCTATTCCAATATCTAAAACCCTGTGTTTTCCACATGAAGCATTTCTAATATCTCTATGGCTTAACGATACTATAAAAAAATGGGTTGATTTTATTAATACATAGTTAGGTCATCTGGAATAATTGAGTTTAATGTTTGAAAAGATCATGCAACTTAAAATTTTGTTTCCCTTGAAATAAAGAGTTCAGGCTTCCAGTAAAAATAAATTTAGGTTTTAATTCTATGTTGTGGGGCTATTGAACTTTAATCTAGCATATTTTAGTTCACTTACTTGCTAGCGATTTAATAATGATTATGTACAGAAATTAAATGATGTAATACATATAGCCTGCCCTTAAAAGAGAGTTCAGTGGTATTGCTGCTAGTCCTGATAGGCCTTCTTTTAAAATCTAGATCTATCTTAGTGATTATTACTTTTTAATGATGAACAGTGGAGTGCCCCATTTTCACTCTAATTTTTAAACTATTTTGGTATTTAGTCACAGAAAAAAGGACAGCAATCCCAATTCCTGCAAAGCCGTAACTTAAAATGCATAGCCTTATGTGAAGGTAAGTTGAAAGGTTTGCAAAGCTCATGCCATTAATTCTCTATCTTATCTCTATTTAAGGAATTGGATATATTTACAGAATGCTTAGAATAGTGAAAGCATTATTCCTTATGACCTTTCCTAAGGGCACAAATGGAAGATGGGTACAATAGAGATCATAGAGGTTAAAACCAAAGAGCAGAGTTGGCAAGAATTCAGACAGTGCTGTATTTTATTCTTGGCAGATATTGCAGAATGGTAATTATATCTTTCCAATCAAGTATTGCTTGTCTCTTTTGTTAATATGCCACCTTCCTCTTTTAGTAGGTTTTTGAATGTATAATATTATGAAAAAATTTAAAGATGAACCAAGCACGGAGAAGATAACCCAGTAGCTCTTTCTGTTCCTATACTGAAATTACTCTTCTGTTCTGTACTTGGGACAGAAAAATTAATAGGCAGGTTGCAAGATCATATCATTTGCTTTGTTCTTACATTAAAATCTGACTTCAGCTAAAATGTATTCTTGCCTTGGGATTTTTGGTAACCACTGTTAACTGTCTTGTAAGTTTTTGACACTTGATATGTAGGAGACTAAGTTGCTTTCTACATAGTTCCCAAGTTAGGACCTGTCTGCTTTTGATAATATACAAGTGATTACCTTCCTATTGTTATACTGTCCTATTGGAAACATAAAATTGTTACATGGCTTCTCATCATTCTTATTTACATTTCTTAATAACAAATAAGGTTAAACATTTCTCATGTTAACTTGTGCATGTATTTTTGCTTTTAGATTTCTAAGAAAAGGGATATAGTAACTTAAAATAACATATTCTTTAATTGTGTCTTCCACGTACAGTGATCACCTCACCTGACCTGCACAAACATGGAGAGATATGGGTTGTCCCAAATACTGATCATGTCTGCACCCGATTCTTTTTTGTGTAAGTGTTAAGGCTCAAATTTGTATGTTATTATCTTCATAAAAGAGGTAGCAGTGACTGCATTATTAATTAGTCACTTTAGCTGCCAATATATATAATGGACGTGATTTGTCATGGACTTGATATTTTTGTTTTACTTTAATATTTCTTTCTTAATGTCGAGGCAGCGGTGAGTTTAATGGAAAGAGCCCCGGTTTTAATCCATTTGTGTCCAGGCTCACCACTTTTAGTAAGGTGACATTTAGCCAAGTTGCATTATATATGTTATAATATATAATAATAACATCAGTGGATACAGTAAAATAATACTCATATATCTACCTATATCAGCCAGAAGTCCAACAGGAAATCTATGGCCCATGGAAAACATGGTTAATTTCACAAATAGATTACTTACAAAGGTGTGGTTATAGGGGAACCCAGGGTTCCCTTATGGGGCTGGAACCTAGGGATCCTTGACCGCATCCTGCTGCCAGGGTCCTGCTGGCACTCCCCATGGGTCAAACCCTGCCAGAAACTAGAGGACAAGGTTGCATATGACAGATTGCATGCAGGGCAGTCTCCTGGGACAAAATACAGGGTAGGGAAGGGCACCCTGTGGACGTGTAGGCTCCCAGGGAAGCAGTCTGCACACGACCTTGTAAGGTTAGTATGAGAAGACTAAGCCAGCACATTGTGGATCTCCATTGAAAGGCACTCATTAAATAATTTTTCCCATTTTTTTTTTGACTACCTTGACTATTATCCACTGTTAGAAGATTGGCCTTCCAAAAGACAAATCCAATCACAAAGTTATTTTCATGGTGTCACCTTAAGCTTTTGACAGAAAAGTCAACTTCAAAGTCCTTTTCTTAGCCTGATGTTAACCAGTTAATCTACTCCTTTTAGAATCTGGCCAAAATTCAGATTTGTTGAGTTAAATAAACAACTTTAGAAATTTAAGTAAGCAGTGAGCATTCACACATTAATTCTTTGAAATTTTACATAAATTAATTGTGTGGGATGCACGTATATGTGTATATTTACTTGAGAGAAGGATTTCTTTATTTCCTAAGAAGAAAAAATTGAGGAAAGACTATCTGAAGAAAAGAGAAGAAAACATTTGCAATATATTCAGATACTTGAAATAATACAGAGGAAAGAATCTATTAAGATAATGATTTTCATTTTTATATTTTATTCTTTTTCTCTGCACCCTCAGGAGAGAGGGGACTAATTAATGAAAATTGATAAGATTCAAAACACATCAAAAAGAGAATCCATTCACTAATTACATATATTCTAATTACAACCATCAGTTCGTTTCTTTATAACAGATGTAATCACAGAGTTCTACCAGTGCTGTGTCTCCCTGGTGAGTGGTAACATCTAAATAAAGAATAACTTGATGAGAAAGAAGTGACTTATCGCAAACATACCATTTTCAAACAGAAAATTAATTTCTATTCTCATTTTACTCTGTTCTTTATAGATATTATGTAATCTCTTATGTTAGAAACTTGGCCTGATAACTAGTATTATAAATTAATGCGCCTTCCTTTTTATCTGTTAAGTAAAAATAATAAAAATTAACTTTCATGCTAACTGAATTTCTGGAGTGAAGGAGATAGTAAAATAATTAGCCTAATGACATTCTTTCCATCAAGTAAATAGTAACACAGACGAAGAGAAAAATTGGGAAATTTTAGGCAACAGACTATTGTAACAGAAAAATTGAAAGTAAAATTTAAAGGAAGATATCCTTTAGGGGAAGAAAAGAGAACGAGAAGTTTGAAAAAATATTGTTGGATAGTTCCAAAATGAATTAACTTAATCGAATATAAATGCTTCAGGCAAAATGGAATAATTCAGATATTATGAACAGATTCCAGCCAATGTCGAGAATTTTCAGCCATTCTAGGAATTGTTGCTAAACACTGATACCATTACTGACCTGAGACGTGTTATCTACTAAGACATTAAGGTCAATATGTAGAAATGCAGCAGCGTTTTTAAAAGGGCTAAAAGATGGGCTTAAACAGGTGACATGAAAACCAGACAGACACATTGTGCTGTGGTCATATACAACAAAAGTGTTCATACCACAGTGAATAGGGCTTTTAGAACCAGAGAAGAAAACTTACACTTGGTATTTTTCATAAGTAGGATTAAATAATGAAATCCAAGAGAAGGTAATTGATGATTTGTCAAGGTAACAATAGGTGTATCTAGTGCCATGAGTCGCCCACGACTGCCATAGTGAAAACTCTAAGAGACAGGAGTATGTCTTCTCCCTCAACTGTCTAGGACAAGGAAAGGTTAAGAAACACTGCGTTTGCGTATCTTGCTTATTTGATGGTACAGCTTATACACGTTTAATGCTTGTTTGTCATTGATTTAGAACAGGCAGATCTGCAAATGAATGGTTTCTATATTTTGTCTATTAATTATATTCAAGGTACATACCCCCTTTGTTTCTCAAAACACATCAAGAAGTTCAGAAATTCAAGAACAGGAAGACCAAATGAAACACCATCAGCAGAAAAGAGTATTTTCACGTTTTTGAGTCCAGCAGACCTCTTTCCGGAGCCCCTGTCCAAAGTCTGTTTATCTTTTAAGATCTAGCTCAAATGCCACCTCTTCCTTGAAGCACCTCATCAAAATTAATCTCCCATCCTGCTGTGCCTATAGCTCACTGCAGAACTGCCAGTTAAAGTTCAGTTTACTCCTTGTGTCTGACTCCTCCACGAGGTGATCAGCTCCTACAGAGCAGACCCCTGCTCCTGGTTTTTGCTTACGCTGCCTCCCGTGTAGTACCTTGCATGGAACTTGGCCAATAAATTTTCAATGAATGAATAAAGACAAAGGCAAAAAGGAAAATATCTTGGAGTATGTATGGATTTTCTTTTAGGTCAAAATATGAAATATATCTAAAGAGGCAGATACAAGAAAAACGTATGAACTAAGAACCGGATGATGACCATTTAAGTAAAATAAGAGATATCTTTCATCATGGTTTTGCAAAAGATAAGCAGTGTTCGATTGAGAACACAGCAAGGAGACAACTTATTTATAAAGTAAAGTGACAGGACATCAGCCGTGGCTCAGTGGAGCTGCGAAACATCAAGCTGATACAATCGGGGAACTTTGGTTCCTTCACAGTCTGTAATAAATCCAATTTCTCTGTCTGCATCCCAGACCTCTTTCCAAGATTTAAACTGCCACACCACCTCCTGCTTAGAAGTCTGTAGCAGCTGCTTACTGCTTACAAGATGAAGCCCAAACTCCTTTACAAAGGGAACCAACTATTCAGCCTTGTGTTCTTCCTTTAGTACCTCTGCATTGGAGGGTCAGGGAGACCCCATCCCAACCTTATGGCCCACCATTTCTCCCCTCAAGATGTTAATGCTTTACAGCCTGGTCCGAATGCTGTCATTTCCACCCTTTGGTATTTTGCCTTTTCCTTTCTCCACTCAGCCTGGATTTTCTCTCTCCCACTCCCTCCCCTCATACTTAAATGTATTTAATTCATTTAATTCATGTTTGAAATCTTGACTGTGTGTATTTCCTGCTCCCAGAATCTTCCCTTGGCTCCTTGGTGCTACTTCTTTGTATTACTATGTAATGCCCTGGGCATGTTTTTATCACGGGATTATTCTTTCTTTGGATGGTCTTCATTGCTCTGCATAGTTCTTGAGGTTGGGGACTGTACATATGCCTAGCATAGTGCTTGACAGATTATGAGGAATGAGTGAAATGCCCACATTATAACTGCTTGCTGGGTATTTCCCCTCAGAATGTCAGCTAATACCTTAAAATCAACATGTGCACAGTGAAATCCACCATTTCCAAATCCCCTAACCAAAGTCTCAGCTTCCCCAAGCTATGCAGCAATTTTACACATCAAAGAGACTTCAAACTGAGCTGTGGTTTTTCAATTTCTTTTTCCTTGCTCGCTATGGTCTCAGCTCCCAAGTTGATCTTTTCATTTCTCCTATCAGTACCTTGGTTTCCATGGATATATCATTCTCTCCTCCAGAGTATAACCAAAAAAACAAAAAAGTTGTTATTCACAACTTTTTCATTGTTCCTAATCTATTTCATACAATGCCAGATTTATTACACACTACCCTTATTATGTTAGTGATACCTGTTTCATGTACAGAAATTAAAATTAAAGGTAAGCAGAAAAGAAGGAAATCACCCATAATATCCCCATTTAGAGTTAACTGCAGTTCATCTTTTAGTGTATAGCCTACATCTCCATGCCTATGAAATTTTAAGATGATACTCTTTATATCACATTTTTTCCAAAAGCAGAGTTTTGATTATTCCTTGCTCATACAAGCTAGTAGTTTTAAGCAAATAAACACAAACATGGCCTTCTACAACATAAAGCCTGTTTACCTTACTTCTGCTGCCTGTATAGACCACTTATTGATTATTGCCCAAGCATTCAATTCTTTTTCCCACTGCTGTGCCTTTACCCAGCAGGCAGTCCAAACGACTGGCCTTTTCACCGGTTCATCCTTTAGCCAGTCTTTCAAGTCTTAACCACATGGCCTTTCCTGATCTCCCAGTCAGGACACGATAGCTATCTTTACTCTGAATTTTGCTTGCCCTTCCTTTGTACCTCCCGGGCTTCCTTGTCCTACAGTCATTTGCATAACTCTATTATCTCCCCTAGTAAAAATGCAAATTCCACATCTTGTGCAGAAACATGTAACACATATTGAGTGAAAGCAATGACAAAGGATCAAATGTTCTAACTTAATGAAGAGATTATACATGGGCTATGAAACAGCATTCGATTTCTTAACAAGAACTTTGGGCAACTGCTGGATTATCATTCAGTTCACAGTGAATTTCTCTTTTCTATTGCTAATGGAAAACAGAGCTGTCATTTCTGGGTTACAGATTTAAGAAGACAGGAAACAAATTTATGTGTGCCAGTCTTAAAACTGTCACAAAGCTGCTATATCAGTTTGAGAATAAAGGTGGTCAGAACATTGAAAAGTTTTTAATCCATGAAATTTCTTCACATACTCGAGTTCCAGACTGTTAAATTCAATGTATTGTTTTATTTCCTCTCTCATAGCTTTTTAAGCAAATTGGTTTATTTTTTTAATTGAAATTTTACTCTTGGGAACATAAGTAATTTTTATCTCCTTTTAGATGGTTTTATTTTTCCTTCTTCACAAAACCCTAGTCAAGTGTATTATTTTCCTAATGATATTCTTTTTTTATTTTGATTTCTGGGCTTAAACGAACTTCACATTAACAACCTACTGTTTGTCTATAATACTAATACATAGCTGCAAAGTATTCTGTATGCCACATTGTAATCACTGACTTATGTCATAGTAATTCACATATCTAAGCCTTGCCAGTTGACCAAATCAAATGGTAGTTTGTTTTTCTGTTGTTATTATTATGTATGCTTCATAGTTTAAGACATCTGAATGCCTTCGGCTAATTTTTATCCTTCAACCTGCAGCTGTTGTGCTTCCTTGCAGGCTTCATAGACAATGGAAAAATCTGCATTTTGATTAATAACTTTCAGTCGCAATCTCTCACACTTCCTCTCTGCTCTCTCCTCCCCCTAGCTCTTTCTCTTTTAAATGATTATAGTTTACTTAAAGAATGGGAGTCTCATTTCCTCTCCATTAACTTCAAATGCCTTTTAAGTGTCAGTGAAAATGTAATATTTGGGAATACCAAACTCTTCCTTTTGACTGGGAAACAGAAGGGTGGGGTTCATGATGGGACCTGACTGGAGAGGACATTCAGGGTTGGATATGAGGGACCTTGGTGTGCCATGCCAGTGACACTGGGTTTTGTTTTTGCAAGTAAAATGGAGGCCATTTGTATCACTCTAGCTAGTCTTGTGGGAGGGATGATGAGGGTAAGTGTGGAGACAGAGAGGTCAGTTATAACGTTATTACAATAGTTGAAGTCAGTATTTCTCACTATAAGAAGAAATGTGTTTGTCATTGTGACTTGCGGAAAAACAGTGCTTGCTTTGTGTAGTGCAGTCAGTATTCTCTGTCCTAATTTATTCTAATTTCATTGAAAAATGCTAGCCTGGACAACCCAAATTAGTTTCAAAACCTGCTAATAGTACATGATCTGCAACTTGAAAATCACTCATTCAGACATATGATGGTGAAGGCCAAAAGGAAGGTAATGGCATTGGACGAAGAGGATGTGCAACTGGGAATAATTAGGGAAATAGAAGCAAGATAACGCAATGATTTATTGGATGTAGCACGTGGAAGAGCCAGCAAGGACTGAAGTGTCCTTGTTGAGGAGTGGGCAGATTATGGTACTTCAAATCGAGATATTGATAAGTAAAAATGAGCAGACTTGTAAAAAAAATTAAGTTCAGTCTTGTGATTCTTGTGGGAAAATTATAGTTAGTGAAAGATTGTAAGGATTAGAAATATAGTTTAGAAATCAACATGTGGATGATAGTTAAAAGAATTGGAGAGACTGAAATCATTGAGAGTTTGCATATTGTGAGAAGACAAAACGCTAAGAAATAAATTGTGAATAAACCCAGCATTCAAATGGCAGGCTCTGGAAGAGGATGTAGTGAGAGAGAATAAGAAATTACAATGTATTATAGACAAAGCTTCATCAAAAGTCAACTTTAAATCGAAAGGAATGGAGGTGGTAGTATGTAGGCTGCATATCAATTAAGCCGAGTGTAGTATCTTATTAAACATTGTGTCCAAAGCATAGAGATCATAGTAGATGTGTAGACTGTACCAAAAATGCCACAGAGATAGAATAAACATAAAGACATGTTAAGAAATTTAGAGTAGAGATACATATGAACTGGTATTTGAAATTGGGAAGCCATTCAGAACCAAAACAATTCTACTAAGATCTTCCACTCTTCCCACTTCTCTCAAAGGACAGTGGTTTTCTTTCTGTCTGTTTTGTTCTCTTTCTCTCATTCCCTTGTATTTTCCATAGTCTAAATCTTAGAGGAACTAGCTGGATTGGCTTGATAAAACAACATTCTCTCCCTTGGCCAAGTTTTCAAGCCAGGTTGCCTACTCAGCCTTGGCTCAGAATTATGGATGACTTAGTTTACCTGTACTCCAATGGGTAACCAGGATTTGTACAAACACCAGAAGAACATATTTTACTTGCCCAATAAAATACATCTTACGTAGGTTGCCGCAAAGCATCTGATTAGTTTTGGACAATTCTAAACCATCTCACTGCATGTTCCCTAGTTCTTAACAGGACACTTACTGTTTGGTCTGAGAAAGTACTTATTAGTGGACTGTGTACCACACATCCCAGTCTTTTCCTTACAGCAATGTCTCACCATCGGGTGTTTTGTATATACGTGTGTGTGTGTGTGTGTGTGTGTACACACTTGTGTGGGAAGAATAACAAAATGACAGGCAACCTTCGGTCAGGTCTGAAGAGTTTAAACTTGATACAAATGCAATTATCACTAGGTGTTTAAGCAGTGAGTTATGTAAGAACCTGTTCTCGCTGCTTACGTCATCTGTTTCATTGTCCTGTATGATGCTATTTCAGGAGATTTGTGTATAGTGAGGAAAAGACTGGTGCGCATTCATCTTTGAGACTGCTCACATCCCTGATTATCTATTTTGAAGTAATTACCACTTTTGTAAAGCTTCCATCTTGAAGTCATTTTTCTGAAGTAAAATTAATTCATCACCTATTCTACTCTGAGTATTATCATGGAAGTTTAAAAATTCATTCTTGGGAAATTTTTATTGCCCAAGTAAGTTTATTTGAACAAATGAATTGTCATAAAAAATGTAATTATTGCTCTCTAAATGACTTAGTAATTACTGTCCTTTAATGAGATATTTTCACTTGTATTGCTTAGCTGAACTTAGCATACTCACATTTTTATGCATATGTGAAGTACCAGCATAAATAAAAATAAGTTTTGGTTAGACCAAATAGGGCAACGAGTGATAAGAAAAATAAAAATGCAGCACTGATGACAAAAGAATTATAATTAGGAGGCAGGCATAGCTAAGGAGCAGTGGCAGAAAGTGAAGTATTCTCAGTGTGTCACTGTTTGGAAAATAAAGAAATGATGGGAGTAGGAGTGAAGTCCAGATCCAAAGGGACATAAAGGTGAAGTTGGCATGTTCTTTCATAGGAGGCTCCACATCAACGATTGCAAGGTCAAAGACACTGGGGTGCTTCCGGCAACTCAGGCAATGCTTTATCTGGGAATAAACAAGTTAAAATTAAAAAGAAAGGAAAGAGGGGACACATCAGGTCATGGTGAAGAATAATTAGGTGTTCAGTAATGCAAGCATTTCTGTGTTTAACAATCAGACATATTGTTAATGCAACTGAGAAATAACTATCTTTTGCTCTCAATTACCTTGAGCTACATTTTAGGTATCAAATAGCATTTCTAAGCTATTGTAAATGCTTTTTGAATGTTTCAACCTTTTGAATGTTTTATGTTTCTGTTTTGTGCTTTAGCTATGAAGATGGCCAAGTAGGAGATGCAAATATTAACACACAAGAAGGAGGCATTCACAAAGAGATCCTTCGAGTAATTGGTAATCAGACTGCTACTGGTTAATGGACGGTCACTTAATTAACATGATTTGGAAGCCTTCCTCGGGTTCAAAGCTGGATTTTGAACTGAAGAAGATGATAAAATAATTTATTGTTATTATGAACAAAATTAACCCTTTGAATACTGATTTTTTTCTTAGTATTTCTAAGTATCTCGTTAAATACCTAAAATGGTATAAAATTTATCAATTGTAGGTTTATGGAATCTAGTAATAAAATTACAGCAGCACTTAAACTGAAGTTTGGGTTGCTTACATAATAAACAGATTGAAAAAACAGTTTTGTGCTGATATTTTTATACTGAACTCTTTAATTGGAAATTTGGTATTATATACGACACTTTAGCTTACCAAAATAGAATCGAAAACATTTTATAATGACGTCTAAATCTATAAGATACTTTGCAATAAGTATAATGTTTGCACATTCTGATGTGTTGTATCATTAGTAGTAAAAACATTCAAATGTTTTGAAGACGGATATTTCCTATTCTCCTTTATTTTTCCTTACACGAAGACAATTAGGTCTTAGATGCAGGCTTTGCCCATAAGTTTGTAATATATATATCTATAGAGCCACACATCACATGTGAGTCTGCATATATATGTGTATATACACATATGTGTTTTGACAAGAGATGGCACAGCTTCACAATTCTATTCTCATTCAATGTAAAGAAAATAATATTTAGTAAACAGTAAATCTGGACATAAACCAAGATATGAGCCAAATTTACCATTATTCATTCACTGAAATATTTGCAAACAGTTTTGCTATTTATTTCAAGAGTTTGCCCTTCAGTTAAAATTCAGTTATTTTATAATGTTATCTAAAAATCATAATTTGGGGACCATACTATAGATACCCCTGGTGGACTAAATTTATATTCAGATAACCATGTGTTTAAAAGAAAGGCCACAGGATTTAAACAAACAGTATATATTTTTTTATTTCCTACAGTAGAACATTTAAAGAATTTATTTTTACCACACCAGCATATTTATATTTTTTCATTTAATACCTCTGCTTATTTTTTTTTCATATTGAGAAAGAAGACAAACTTTGAAATTTCTTTTACATTAAAAGAACATAAGTTTATAGAGAACAGTAACACCAGCTCTTAACCATTCTCCTGTTAAGAAGCATCCACGTCATTTCTATTTCTTTGGGTCCTAAAGTTCTTCTTACTCATTACAAGTTTTAATTGACAGTGTTTAATTTTCCTACATGCTGTCTTTGGAATAAGGCCATTCATGAGAGCAATTTAATTAATGAGTCTGCCACTCTATCTTCAATCAAGACTCATATCTGATTCTAATTTAGTTAGGGAAAAAAATAAATATGTATAGTCATTTGCAAGTATAATGTTATAACTTTTGTGTTTATTATTCTTTTTATATAAAAGGTGAGAAGAAAAGATGGTACACATTGTTAAGGGTTGCTATTTTGAAAGTATTTACATTGTAAGTAATTGATTTCTACAAAAAGAGACTCGCAATAGTTGGCATATTAATCATTGTGATAGGATCCACTTAAAACATTGATCTGTTTTGACTTGTGCCTCTGAATTCAAAGTGAGACTGAGGTATATACCAGCATTATAGGTCCAAGATACAGTATCTTGTTTGGTGTTCTGTGACCACCACGTATTTGAAGACTTGATGTAGGACAAGAAGATTACTTGTTTAAGTCTTCCCAAATCTCTTTGACTGTGTTTTAAAAACATTTTTAAGCAACAAAATTATATTTTCAAATTAATGTTGTGAGGCATTCTATGTGTGACATAAATATGAAGATGTAATAGCAGGAGTTGAAAATTGAGGTCTTGGAACCCCACCTGTTTGGCCACTAGGACCACTGAAGCACTTCAGAAACTTCCCATAGTGCCTCCAAGCATAATTGTAAAGCACTGACCCAATCCATTAAGGCTTTACTTAGCAGTTGCGCGTTCTGTAGGGAGGGTAGTATTAGAGTGAACTGGAAGGGTAACTTCAAGGACTCAAGGGAGACTATTTAGGGGAGGAAAAACTGGCATAAGATGAACTACCAATTTATTAACAATAAATTGACCTATCAGAGAAGGAAGTACTTGATAATTTTAATGCCCACTTACTATTGTATGTAATAGACATCTTTTATGATAATAAAATAAGATGTCCTCTAATGATAATGGAATGCTATTGTAATGTAGAATGACAGATTTGTTTCAAAAAATTGTCAGAACCTTTGTAAGCAAATATTCTAAGTAGAGTTAATCTTTTAATTGAACTTTTGATATTGGGAATACTGTAGTACACTGATGCTTACCTTTATTTCTAAAGAATATAATCTTAATATATACCATTAGTAAATGAATACCATGCTTCCAAAATCCAAGCAGATTCTTAAAATTTAGAAGTTTAAACATTATTATTATCATGCCTTGATTCAGTCACCCATTAAGATATTACCTATTGACTTATATGATGATTCCAAAAATGTGCTTGGTATTGTATTTATATAATCATTTGAAGTCAGTTTACTGATGCTTTGTAATTATTATATTAATTGTGTAGCTATACTACTTAATATTAACCCACTGAATAAAGGCAATCATTTATTTTCATTCTTGAAGTAGGAAAAGGACAACCTTAATTTATTAGTTCTATAATACTTTGTTCAACATTATTGAGTTTGTAAACATTTCACTATGGGTAATTTGTCCTCTTTCATTGTCCACTGTATTAAAAAAGAAGAAAATAATTGACCATTTGAGAAGAAAAACAATAATATAAGCTAGTGCAATAGAATACATTATGGTAAGATACTTTTATGGTACTTAAGATCACATTATGTTAAAATGGTTTTTTATTTTTGTTGCTCAGCAAATCTCAGTCAAATCTTGGATTTGAAGGTAGTTTTTAAATTTAAAATTTAAATAACAGAGCATAAAAGTCAAACATAAGATAGTAAGCCCTTAAAGTTACTATCAAATACTATGTGATATAAGAAAACAACCCGAGCTATTGTTAATGCTCTGATGTTTCTCATTGAAAAATGTAAGAGTTTAGAAAAAGAAATTCTCAATTATTCTCCCCTTTGTGAAAAGAAAGGAAACCTTTAGTATGCAAGTCATACAACTGTAATATCCTTGAAAGTATGTTGGCAATACTTTATACCATAATGTCATAACTTGCCTTAGGGCATAGAGTTTCAGAAAGTTTTAAGGAAACATTCATCCTTGTTAGAGTCTGGATGACTTCATCAGATAGTAATTTAATATGTCTGAAAGGCCACTCAACTTTGGACTATCTACTATCTAAATGTATGGATTTCATGGTGGCACTTAAAGCACATTTTAAAATATGATGTTACTCTATTGTCTTGCTGAATTCTTCATTATAACACTACCTCAAGACTGTTAAGGTAAATTGAATTTCCAGTATAAGCAACAAAATTTACAAATAGAAGTCATCAAATAATTCAACAGTCAAGACAGTGCTGGACGTAGATGCTGTCGGTTACCTCTTGACAATGCAGTAACATGGATATTTTAGTCACTGGTGATGAATGACGTAGTTAACACCTAATGAGTTATGTGAAGGGGTTTCACATTGCAAAATTTCAAAACAATTAGTTCCCTTTAATATTGCTTTTGTACGTGGGCCAATTTTATGTCAATTCACCTACAGCCACAAACAGTTGCCCACCCTAAACAGATAGTATAAATGATTAAAACCCAACTATTATGCCAGAATGGCAGACTGAATATCAAGTATGTTGGCATTGAATGCCTGCTAAATTTTTGTCAGATTATATATAACTTTGATGTATATTATTACCTGGTAAGTTTTTCTTGGGGATTTTGTATGCATTATGATATATTAGGTTAAGTTTTTGTAGGTTAAGAGAATTTCAAGTAGTTTTTAGACAAAACATATCCATGAGTGTGAAAAAGCTGTGTTGAAGAATAGATTACATTACACATTTACCAGCAAGTCAGTAAAAATAGTGCTTATTTACATAGTCAATGTAATTTAATGTTCTAAAAATAATTTCTTCAATTTGCCCAATATTTAATGTATCATTTGAGATTTTAAAATATGCAGCCACTCCTTTATGTAAACATTAAGATATGCCTATGTTTCTTTAACTATACAGCCTTCTTCACAATAAAGTTTTTTACTTTTGTGCACAAAATAGTATTGCAACCTGCTACTTAGCCTTTGGTGCCTTAGAGTTATTATAAATATTTAACAATATGTACATAATGTAAATACTGCCAAGAGATCACTAAGGCCAAATATTTTCTCTATTCATTTTTTATTGCACTTGCTTTCTATTGCTACTTAAGCCTCTTTTATCCAGCTTTGTAATAGTTCTAACATTGTAGCCAATGTAAATGTTTACTTTCAATAAATCTGAATTTGTTCAACAAGTACGGTATATGTGGGCACTATTTTGTAAACTCGGTTAGGCTAAGAGGCTCCTCATAATGCATCTTGTTTCTGAAGACTAGATATTTGAAGGTCTCTTAAAAATGATACTGTTCTTTTCACTTATAAAATACTTTTTGTATGTATGCTCCATTTATAAATGCCAAGGCATAATATCAAAAAAAGCGTTTCAAATGAATTGTTCTAAATTTTCTAAGGGTTTCCGAATTGATTAGTAAATTAGGAACTGATTTGAAAGCACCACTTTTTATAAAATACATCTCATTAAGTGAATAAAACATTAATCCAAAAATAAATAAGGTTCTCTAAACATATTAACAGCAAGTATTTATGACGAGCAAAGTTTATATTCTCATAATAAATAAATTTTTTACTTATGTTGCATTTACAGTTGAGAAACCTTAGATAGCCATCTTCTGTTTATTAGACTTAATTTCAATTACTCTAGAATGTACTTCTTAAAAATCTAGTATGCACCTTGACAGTATAAAGAATAGAGAGTTAGGTTTCATCTTAGCCGTAAAGAGCTTTCACTCTATTTGGGAAAAGAAAATAAACACGTTTGGAAATAATTCATGAATTACACAAAGCCAACAGTACTCAATGGAAAAGACAAAAAAATGCAAGAAACACCAAGGGAAGGAACAGCTCGTCCATGTCATAGCAATGGGGGACATACCATGGAGGATCACTATGTCCAACAGACCTTCCCCAACCCTAGGATAAGGTCTGTAAGACAAAGACCGAAGGAAATTTGGCACATGAAGGAAAGTACATTTACAGATATAAGGATCCGGGGTGAACGTGAAAAACTCAAATGCCTTTGCATTCATTGAAATAAAAACTGCAATCAAATGACATTGAATCCTTAAATTCATGCTAATGAGTAGTGTATTGCTAATTTCTATTTACTTACCACTTTTCATAATATTGTGACGTTACAATAATTTGCTTGTACACTTGCTTTTGCTTTGTTGTAGATAATACTCACACATATATTAGAAAGCACTTAATTTTTTGAATTTTTAGTTTTTGATTCCTCAGTCAAATTTTGGAGATATCTTTTTGACTTTATGGCTCAATTTTACTGACTTCTGGAGCTGTCATTTACCTACTTTCCTTCTCATAGGAATGTCCTGGAAAGAGTGTAGTTCCACGTCCTAGGTTAATTTAAAAGTTAAGTAGGCTGCTTTTTTGGAAAGCCATTAGAATTTGTTGAGTATTTATTTGGCCTCTATTTCTGTTCCCAAATTCCAGGTTTCTCTTTTTGATTATTTTAAGTAGTAGTGACTTGCAACTTGTATCTAAGAAGATTGAAATTTTCAAAGATATCAAATATACGAGGGCTGTCCAGAAAGTATCCAGCCATGTAATATGAAAAATACAGGCATTTATGGCTGGATTTTTTTTCCAGACAGCCTTTATATATACATAGTTTAAAAATTATATATTCTTGAATTTCAGATAATTTTTTTACTAACAGAATTTGCTTTATGTAGCACTTTAGAAAGCACTTTATGTAGATTGTCTCATTTTCCCTTCAGAATAACTCTGTGAAATTTTTAGATATCCTTGTCTCTTATCAATGAGAAGTTAAGTAGCTTGCCCAAAGGTGTCACTAGGATTTAAGCCCAGGGTCAGAGTTTCTGAGTCTCACCTCTACTCTTTCTAATAAACCATGTTTGTTATTGCTGAGCTCCCAGCTTGGCAACACATGCAGCAAGTTTAAGAATTACAGCAGACTAATGGGAAGAGTCAATGACAAGTTAGGGCTCATTGCCTTAAAGAGTTCCATCAGGGAATTGTTTAAATACCATTGCATAAGCTGGGTGTGATGTTATTCTAAAGAGCCTGGAAGGAAAAAAGGCCTGCACTTAATGTAATTGGCAATGAAGAGTTGTCACCAGCCCTTGACATCAAAGTGGAGTTTTGGAAGCCTGCTGGCAGCTGTATTCAGAGGGATTTCTGAGATACATATAAAACAAGAAATGTTAGAAACTGGTTTTCGTAATTCTGACAGTTACGAAGGTCTGGAGAAATGAAACTGAGAAAAAGAATGAAAAAAATAGGACTTAGGAAAAAGTAAATTAGGAAACAAGAGACCCAATTTGTATGTTAGGGGTGACAATAAATTGAAAATAATTTTACCCTGGACTTTATTAGAAATCAAGCAATTAGTATTCAGAAATAAGAAAAGGTCTAACTGAAGTCAATGATTGGGCAATAGTGTCTCTCCACCCAGAAGCCTACAAGCACATATTCAGCCATGTGCAGGGGGACTGTAGAGGAGGGATATTCTGGACCACAGGTGGGGCGTGTTAGCGAATGCACCTCACCATCCACCTGTAAAACCAGGCTTGCTAAATACTGAGATCTCTAAGAAGGTGGTTATAGTAGTTTAGTAAGTCTGTTTTCATGCAATTTACCATTTCCCAGATACATCAAGTTGTCAAATTTGTGTGTGTGTGTGTGTGTGTGTGTGTGTGTGTGTACACATGTGTACATGTACAATGCACTAGCCTGGGGAACACTTAAGACTCACTGCCCAGCGTGGTTGCATCTCTCTATATACGCTACTTGGAAGGCACTGTCCATCATGAATGACAACAACTCCCACCTGAAGCCTGATGACTCGTAACCTGTAGTTCTTGTTCCTTTCTCTCCCCTGAGTGTCAAATTTATATGATCGAATATGCCGAACAATTCTCTTCCTAGGTGTTCCAATAATACTTCAAATAAACTAGCCAGAGTCCCTATCCCTGCCGTTCCACTGTCTCTTTGCACTCCTTTCAATGAATGAGCACAGCATCCACCTGTTTACTCAAGCTGAGACCAGTCATCTCCTATTCCCATCCCTCCCACTCGACCTCCACTAATCAATAGCCAATCCATTTTAATTCCTCTTTGTAAGTGTCTTGAGTACATCCAAAATTCTTGATTTCTCCTGTGACTTCCTTTGTTACCTTTTATGTGAGTTACATCCTTATGCTCCAATGGCTCTTCTTGACTGAATCCAGTGCCTTCCACTCAGAACAGATAGTCAGCTAGCTCATGTCAGTAAAGCCTTGTGATTGCTAAGATGCTGACTGCCTCTCTAAGTAGACAGTGCTCCTAGCCCCACGTGCCCCGATGCAGCAACTAAAGGGGTAACTCAGCACACATGAGGTCCTCCTACACTTTGGTCTCTGCTAAATATGCTACTAGATATTTTTAACATCACAACTAGCTTGACCCCTTTCATAATGCTAATGCTAAAGCTAAAGTGATCTTTCTAAAATGCAAATCTGATTGTGTAAACCCCTTACTCAAAATTCTTCAATGTCTCCCAATTTGTCACTCAACAAACCAATAACTCTTGGCTGCTGCTTCTCTCCTTGCCTCCTTTTTCACCACCACTACTGCCATCCTTATAGTCAGCGTTGCAGCCACACTGAACTATTCACAGTCTAAGGAACAGCCCACTGCCACTGCCCTGTCACCTGCGTTCTTTCTCTGCCTAAGCTCCACTCCTATCCCTAATTTTACAACTCTTGGGCCTGTATCTGTTTTCATACCTTTCCCTGTACTCCCAGTCTGGACCAGATGGTTCTTCTAAATCTTCCCTGAGTATATGACCATAGCTCACCTGTCTCACTTAGCCCACTGTGCAAAGGCTTGGCTTTTTCCATCACCCCTCTTCTATGCCACCAGACACGGGTTATTTTCAGTACCCAGCAAATATTTGGCACTTAGTAGGCACACAGAAAGTAAATTATACACATCTATCCGATGAAGATGGCCTTCAAATAAAGTGATATTAAAGCCAAAAATCTTGAGTATGTCTAAATTGGCACACAATCTAGTCATGAATCTAAACTACCCAACAGGGTAACTATAACAAGCCAAAGACATCATCATCATCACCATCATCATCATCATCACCATGTTTATGGGCTCCAGCTTCATGACCTACAGGAAATGTAGGACTCTTTAGATGTTTGTGTCATCTCTCTCTGTCACTCTTCAAGTGCATATTTTCATCTTCCCATTATTCATCTTAACTTTGGATCAAGCAATACTTGGATTGGAAGGTCATTGGATACTTAAAATTTTATAATTTAGTGTCAGTAATTTGCATAACCAAAGGATCATTGCTTTGCTAAATAATTACCTTAAATAATGAGCTTTAAGAGTTCATTTACAGGTCATTAACTACTTGACATACATGGCAGAAGATACTTTAAGCTAAAGTTCTAATGCCCGTTACCAGTAAAAATAAATCAGTGATGGAATTAAGTGTATCTATAATTATAAGTCAGTAGGGAAATAAAATTCCTTCCAAGAGAATTGCATTCTAGCATGGAATAAATTGTAATGAACTAGAATTTTATTACCCATACTACTCTGTGCCGTCTAACTACTTCATTTTTGCAGCACTGTAATTGGGAACATTTCTATTTTTTTAGGTATTTCTTAGTTAACTTCTGGGATACATATTTCTTAATAGTAATAGACTTACAGTGTCAATTTTCTAGTTCTAATATACAGCAGCTGTGGAGCAGTACAGGTTTCTGCAATTTATTATTTGGAATCTTTTTCCTTGAGTTTTTGCTTATTGCAAATCTATTCATAATTCAAGGCCAAGCTCAGGTACCTTCAAGTACACGAATACGTTGTAGAGCACCCAGCCATAAATGATGTCCTGCTGCTTCTAATTCCTGCAATACTTTGTGATTCTCTTGCAGCACCAACATAAATTTACCACTATTTCTGGGGCTCTTTGTGTACACAATCACATCCCTGAACATTACATTTTACCTACTACCACCAGCAATTTCTCTTGGTTAACGTTATGCTTAATTTCATTTTGTTTCTTTTTTTTAAACCTTGTAATTAAATTGCATTTTAAATTTCTGCTTGTATGTGTAAGAAAGTGACAGAGTGAGTCTAACCACTTTGGGCTGAAGGTGACCACAGTCTCTCTCCACCTCTTTCATTCCTTCTTTACTTCTGCTGCCCAACCAGGATGATGTAGGGGAAGGAAGGGGGCACAGTTAGATATTATTATATATATTAGCTATATTATATAACAGTTTAATGAAGAGCAGACTCACCACTTTCTTTCTAACCTCATTACGGGAATTTCCTCAAGTTGTTGAGGGTGAAAGGGGCTGGTTATGCATTGAATGTGAGGCAGGGTAGTAAGCTGAATGTAGACATTCAAAAAGCATCTGACAGATGTATGGTTTACTTTTTAATAGTACATAGAAGTTTTTAAAATGTGTAAACAAATATAAAATTTCATGAACATATTGACTGTGTTTTGTAATATTTTCAGATTGGCATCTGTTTGTAGGGATCAAAAATGCTATTTCAGCTTGCATACTTCTAAGAATGAGGGTTTGGAAGAGTGTACCAGCTCATTTCTCCATCGAAATGGCAGTGCTCACGGCTTACTGATTACCTTATTTCTGCTCAAGCCACCTTCATTCCCTAGTCACAAGGTTGAAACACATTTCTCTTGCCCACTGCGTCCACTCAGTCTTCAAAAACTGTCAAGTCTCCATCCAAAATATCTCTGCTTCTCTGGACTGCTACAATATATGCCAGCTCCAATGTTTTCACTTATGTATTAAAAACACTTTTTTTTAGCCCTTTGTATGTACCAATTTCTGTGACAGGTGTTGTTTAGGTGCTCATCGTTCACCTTCAAAAAAGTGATTTCTGCCTTGGAGAAGTCTGTCTTTAGGAGAGTATAGACAGTTACAATCCTGGATGCTAAAAGATGTCATAGGTGGTACATGGGAGGAAACATTCATCCAGCCTTGAAGACCTCCTTGGCAGGGTACTGTCTTACTCAAAAAACCCAGTGGTTTCTCATTACTGTGGGCACCACACATCATAGCATAGCATTCAATCCCTCTATGAGAAAACCACGCAGTTTTTCATTCTTATTTACATATTATAAAATCATTTTACATATCTTTTATTTTCAGTTAAATCAGGCTCCTCATTCATCCCTGAATCCAGCAAACCTCGAATTATATTAATTTTGTCTTTCTTCACCCTGTTTCTCTTTGATTGAAATCATTCTACCCTTTCCCATTGTCAGATCAGTTGGCTTTAATCCTCTTAAAAATCTCAAAGGAAATCCTACCTTCTCCTCTCTGAAGCTCCCATACAGATGTAATCTCTCTCTTCCATGCCATCTCAGAGCCATTGACTTGGACATTTCACGTGGGTTCCATCATGTTCTGCTATAGGTAATAGCCCAGGCTTGACCCATGTCATCCACTGGACTGGATGCTCTTCCAGAGAAATAACTGAGCTTATATTGATTTTTTTTCTTTTTTTGGTATCTTCCACCACCCTGAATAAGTTAACAGCAAATATTTTTTAATGAACAAATTAAGGAATGTAATTTGAAAAATGTGCAGGCAAAGCAATATTATTATGTGCTACTAACGCTTCCTTAAGTGATGTCTGCCCTTCAGCCCAATGATGCTGAACTATAAACTGAGGGTAAATAATATATACAAACCTTGTTTTGCAAATACGCTCTAACAAAATAGTGACTTATCTGCAAATAGCAATTAGGAATCTCTCCAGGAAAAAAGAAAATAATTGAACCTCAACTTGGAACCTTGGTAGTTCTCTGTTTCCTTATTTTGTCTTGAAAACATAGCTACCTTGATAGTTTTCTTACAACCCATTTTGCACATCAAAGTCTGGCCGGGTCTCATCAGGATTCCAGTGGTTGTTGGATACAGTAATGAATGGAAAAGGGGAAGGTTAACCCTTAGAACTCTCTCCTTTTCCTTGGAGCTATGTAGCTGCCAGTCTCCACTGCCCCCGACCCTCATCCTCAGTAGGCATCATCAACTTCCTGTTTCATCTTCAGTTATGAAATTCCCAGGAGACAAAGTCAGAAATTTTCTAACATATTAGATGAAGCTACTTTATTCCTTTGGGTAATCATGTGATTACTTTATTTCTGTAGGCAAAAAAAGGAAATGGTTGGGAAATGCTTACCTATAATAAGCTCCTGTCCTCTTACATAACTGGAAAAGCCTTCAGAGAACCTGGGAATATTAGCTATGTGTTCTCCATGGTGTGGTACGAGGATACTAGAAGAGAGATGAGGAGGCTGCCTTTTATTTAGTCCTTACACAGCCAACAGAGGGAAGGAGCCCAAGTCAAAAGCAACAGGAAGAGTGGGAAGGCAAGGAGGCCTGTTGCATAATCTGGAAGCCTGCTGAAACCTAGACTATCCAGACAAATTTATTTCTCAGCCCCCTAGCTAGAGGCATCCTATACCCTGGGCTCTGTCCTACACTTATTTCTCAGGCTACCTTTTATAAACAATATTCAACTTTGCTTAAATGCTTAGTAGCTTACCTGGTTTTTCTTTATAGCACTCCTACTTTTATTTCTTTCAAGTCATAGAGCTATTCAGATAAAAAAATATTTTTTATTTGCTATTTTTCATTTTATTTATCTATAGAAATAAGCATTTTTCTTCAGCATGACTGTGACTACACTTTTACCTTCAAGCCATATGGGTTGACATTATTTTCAAAAACATCACTCTGGAAGGTGAGAAGGTGAAAGCTTGTCCTATATTGGGTTGTGACATTGTTGACAAGCTGTCATCATCTTAGGACTTGCAGACAAAAAGCAAGTAACATGAGCACAATTTAGGAATCCATGTAACCACAATTTTCCACGTAACCACTAACAGACCTCACAACAGCAGAGAGATCAAAGTGAAAAGATTTAAAGGTAGTGACAGGGACTGACATTTAATAAAGCTGGCCAAAGCAAGAAGTTAAATATTAAGTCCAGACTTTAAGGTATCAAGTTCTCTTCACAACAGGACTATCTAGTATGTTCGGTTGCCAAAGAAAGCCTGTAATTCATTCATTAGTCCTTTGTTTACTCAGGAAGTGCAGAAAGGGGTCCTGGGCACAGCATACACACTGAATATTCTGAGTAATCACACTGTTGTGTTGTTTGTTTTTGTTTTTTTCTAGGCTTCATCAACCAAACCTTATCTCCCACCATCTCCCCCTCCCAACACCCAGAATTCTTTTTTTCTCTTATTTCTTCAACTCACCAGGAGCCTGTCCACTCTCGTGAGGCCTCCAAGTGTCTCCCCTTGCTTAGAAGGTCCTTTCTGTCCATCTCCCATGTACTGATCTCCAGTCCATATCCACAGGCTCAAGCAAAGCTTCATGACTCTTTCCAGACTGTAGTCTGCATTGTTTCAAAGTGCTCCATGACATTTTATTTTTTGTGTCCTTAATATTTTTAAAGAAAATACTATTTATAATTTAGATTTCTGCAAAGTTCAACAGATAGCAAGTATTCAATGAATAATTATTGAATAAACAAACCAAATTGACCATTTGAGTGCTAAGAAAAGAGAATGAGAAAGTTAGGGTTTGAAAAAGACCAGATATATAGCCAAGAAAAATCCTATATAATTTAATTTAGTCACCCCTATTTCTGTGCTTACACAGCTCCCACATATCCTTTTGTTATCTCACTAACTTAACTATTCATTTACAGTGATGTCTCCTGTGTCTTCAGAGGCTAAGGCCCTAGAGTGACTCATCTGTCTCTGGTGCCTTCGTTCAGGGCCCGCTACAGTAGATACATACTCAGTATAGCTCATGAAGGTAGCTAGTTACTCAGGGCAGAAGTTCATGAATGAACAAACACAGCAAGATCACATTTGGACCTCAAAGTAATAAAGTCATCCTTACTCAAGCCCATCAGGGAATTTTATCCTCTGTGGAAGACACCCTGGTGGGTCCGATAGAAACACATCCTTGGAACCAACAAGGAAGAATGGGATTATGGGGGCCTGCAGGAAGGAGGAAGCACATCTTCTAAGCAATAGCAAATACATGAGGACCCACAGGAGGGTGGGAATGCTGAGTGCACAAGCATGAGAGAGAAGAACAGTTTTCTGTTCATTGTGTTCCCTTTTGGTGCCTGCATTTGTGTCCTACTTTGGCTCACTCTCCCTTTACTTTGAATTTCCCTTTCTCAGCTACGTTTGCTTCCCTTATCTTCTCTGCCCTCCCTTTTGAACTGCTATTATCCTGAAATACGAACTGAGGGAGGACAGATAGAGAGAACGCCAGGAGACACCCGAGGGGCTGCGATGCTGTATATAGCACAGATGTTCGTTCACCAAGTGAATAAATCAGGGCAGAAATTAGGGCACTTTCCATAGGCTCTAGTGAGCGACATTAGGTATTTCACTACATTTGAACAGAGCAATGACAACAACAGAAATGTTACGTAGCCACTGTGCAACAGTGGATACAAAGGCGAAGTCACCTGCGCCCTTGCCTTTTGGGAGTGCATGGTCTGCGCAGTTCTTATTAGTAAGAGTGACGAGGATGATGATTACTAACACTAGGTACAAGGCATTGTTCTCACTTAAAACTCGCAGTAACCCTTGAGGTTGATAACACTATTGTCCTCCTTTTACATATTAGGACACTGAGGCAGGACACTGACCTTATGTCTCTACATAGGGTCACATATTCAGCAAATGGTGGAATCAAGGCCATCCAACTCAAATGCACACTCCTAACCACTCTGATTGTGTCTCCCTGAGTCTCTGATCACAGCACAAGTCCAAGCAAGAATTAACATACCAAAATATTTGCTAAAACGAATGACTTTATATGCAGTGTTTATGAAAGCTCTTTAGCCATGCCTTTAGAAATAATTTTCTTATTCATAACGGCCCAGAAAAAGACCTTGGCCAGTGAGAGGATCTTTATAGGAATGAGAACAGCTGCTAATAAATGCTACTCATAACACTTACAGAGAGAGTTTTGCCAAAAAGTTCAGCAGAAGCCTGCAAATGTTTGCTCCAGAGGAACTTGAGATCAATTCCAGTACCTTAGTCTCTGCCCGGGCCACAGAAGTCAACAGAATGGGGCTGGGGGTGGGCAGCATCTGCAAGAAGGGCTGTGGGGACAGGCTACATCCTACAAAATACAACAGAACAAAACCCAGAAATTGTCACAAATCACATTTCTTGGAATAATCCTCAGGACTATGAAGCTCTGGAGTGCTGTCAGATGTAAGAACTTCAAAGCAAAACACCACAGGAAATACAGCATGTCCACAGGACTCACAGACACCCATGCTGGAAATGGACATTATGCTGTTTACCTGGCATCAAGAGACCTAGCTGCTGTCCAAGGACTTTTCTCATAAAGCCCATTGTCAGAGTTGCAGAGAGAACCATGAATGAGATCACAAAAAGTAGTTATTCTGGATGAGTTTTTAATTCATAAATCAAGGTGCTCAAGACGTGTGTTGGCCATGTGTCGTGTGTAGTCACCGTGCAAGGATGTAGGAATACCGAGGTGAAAAAGACTGAAATGCTCACACAGTCGTGAGGGCAGGAACGCTTTATTTGATTTGTTGACCACTGTGCCCGTCTGGCTGCTTGTGCCCTCGGGCCCGTTCTGCGCTCCCCGCAGCTCTGCTGTGTCCCGGGGCGCAGAACCCACCGCGTTTCTCACGCTCCAGCAGTATCTGGCTCCCGGGTGGTCTTGGGCGATGGGAAACACCCGCAGGGGCTGGAAGGCAGGAGAAGGGAGGAGACGGGGTGTTTTTCCCTCCACCTATTCCTCTGGTGGCCTCTCCAAGGGAAGCTGTTTCTCCACTAAAGCTCCAGCTAGCTCCTGGAGGCTCCCACGTTTCCGGTTTCCAGACGGTGACCCTGACCCCTGGAGTCTTGTAACACCTCTTCCTTTTTTAGCTTTCTAGTCTGAGGTTGCTAGTGGCTTCCTGATATTAATTTCTGGACTGCTTCTAATCTCTCCTATCACCTGGATAACCAGCACACTGCATTGAACACCCTCTGTCGTAAACACTCAACGTGTTTTTTATTTTAGAGCCTAAAACAACAGCTGTAGTCCCCGTGCCCAGAACAGAGCCTCACACATATTTACTGTTTCATATTTGTGAAATGAAGAAACAAACTAGTGGGGGGGAAAACAAGTGTATAGGTGATTATGACGTATATATTAGATGTGGTAACGGACATGCACTACCGAAACACACAAAAAAGAAGCTCTTGGTATGTTCTGGGAGTTTAGGGAACTTGAGCTTTGAAGGAGATATTTTCAGGAGAATGTGATTTCCAAGATCAGAAAGCACATGAACAGAGACAAGGCGATAAGAGAGAGAAAGGTACGAGTGCTCCGGGACCTACTTAGTATTTCATGGGTAGGTTATACAATTACTGCCTGAGAGATGTGGAAATTGAATTTAAAGATGATCTGATCTAGCTTACAAAGGGCCTCGTGTCCAAACTGCAGAAGTTTGAATTTATCCTCTAGAATCACTGAACAATTGCAAGCGAGGAAATTACAAAAGCACACAAGAAAATTTCATGTCCAGGATAGGCCCATTTCAAAATTAAAGCGAGCATTCTAGGATCACTTCATTTCTACCGTTTCTGTTTATTTTTGTCACAAAAAGTAACAGTTGCTGAAAGACTTCCCCTAGTTAAAATGATTTTCAATGACAGTGCATGCGTCCGTTTGAAGATGCCGTTGTGAATACTGATGAGTTGAGAACCTCATGGTCTGTGCTGCTCCCTTACAATAAACATCAGCCACCTTCTGTTTTTAAGCACTGACGCTTCATCTTATAATGTCAGGCGTGCTGCTTCACTGATTGCCAGATGGCTGCAAGGTGCCAGTTGCCTAAAATGCCACAAATATGTCATGTACAGATAAGAGTTATATAGAAATTAAAAAAGAAGACTGTAGGGTCTCAGGAAGCTGGGTGTTTACAACCGTGTTACTCTGGAAGCTTTGCTAAGTGTTCTAAGGTGTGCAGACAGCCCCATGCCTGGAGGCGACACCCGAGGCATCACCTGTGCGTGGAAGAAGCCAGGAATGACGACGTGAGTCTGTGATGCACGGAGATCCTGTGGGGCCACCTGCTTCGAAGGCTTTTTACAAAAATTTTATTGCCCTCTTACCCTTCAACTTTAGATACAATTGGCTTAAATGCCTCAGTCAACACCTTATGGACATCCAAAGGCTGACTCTGGATTTCTGTACATTGCCCCTGCAAGCAGGTCACCTTGGCCTCCCGGCTGCTGACGTGCTGTGTGGCTGCCCTACGTGAAGCTGAAAAATGTCTGCCTGTCCACATGTCAGATGAACACTTGCACATATGTTCTTTCAGATATTTAAAATGACTTTATCACCGTCTTTTACTCTTTACTCCTTTGTCTACCTAAAATTAACACTCTTGGGTAGTGGTTCTTTGAACTATGTTCTTAGGGGAGGAGTTCTTGACTGTGTTGAAAACCTCAGAAATGTTCACAAATATCCTCGATTCCAGCACAAAAGCTTGCCGTGGTGACTACAGACTGTGTCCTTTATTTCGTGGGTGGGTTAGCAGTGTCCGTCCTTTCTAACCTTACGTCTGCACCCACGTCCGTTCACGGGGAGGGTCACGTGGAAGGGACCCTGGGCTGAGCTGTCACCCCTGGAAAAGGGCCATGCTGAAATCCCATGTGGACACTGAGGGATGCCTTGTCTGGGCTGGATATGGGTCAAGCCACCTTAACAGATCTCCCACCAGTCAACATATTCCATGCCCAGCAACAGAAATGAGCCCCACTGAAATACTAATAAAGCGAGTTACTTCAAGCATCTTGATGAGTTGAAAGATAAACAAGTGTGTATCATGGCTGCAAGTTTTCCTCACAAATGTCCATCTGTGTTAGGAACTCTGGGGCTGGACCAAGGTCATATCTTGTGATGCTTTTGGAGGCCAGGGCACTTGGGAATCATCTTCCAGAGGACAAATGGGCCAGGGTGGTGCTGCCACCTCGAGACTTCAGGGAGGGATTCTGTGGTAGTGGGGACACCACTAGCAATCTTTCAGGGCTCCCTGCCACTGCCATTCTTTCTTTTTCTTTTTTCTTTTTTGGCTTGTGCTTCTGCTTAAGGTATCAGGTTAAAGAGAGAGAGAATTCATAGTTCTATATTAACAAGAGTAATTCAGAAATAGAGTCATAAAAGAGAATCCCATTGCTGAAATGAGAAAAAACAAAGTTGTGCTCCTATTAAATGTGACAATTATAAATGTGACTTCATAAAAGTGTGGAAGTTATTTCTGGGTTACATTAAGTGAAAAAAAAGCAAGACGAGAAATAGTCTGCTCATAGTATTAGAGAATAAACACAAATTGTGGTAGTGACAACTTTCAGGTGATTTCTCTCTCTTTTTTCTAAACTTTATGCAATGTTGCATATTTATGAGATATCCTATAGTGTATTTTTACTGTTTTATTAATTAAGAAAGGGGAATTGTATGAGAGTGAGCGTTACCTTGATGTACTCTGTTTTTGGTTCCCTTGAGTTGCAGACATGGTAATTTTAGATTAAGGCTCACATAGGCTCATTCTACGGCAATAAAATACTGTTTTATTGAACATTGCCTCATCACTACCTGTGCTTTTATTGCTACACAACCCAGTGGTGGACTAAAAATAACTCGAACGTTATAGCACTTTATAAATTTCAGCATTATTTTATAAGCAATGCCCACTGGGAGTGTACGAGACAGAAGGAGCCCTGCCACTCCCCAGAGCAGCCCTTCTGCTGCTCTCCCTGAGCTGGCAGACTGAGGTTTAAAACCAATGAAACCAGAAAGGACCAGCAGAGCAGGCTCATTTCCTAAGGGTGTGGTTTTCACAGAGGCCCTTTGCCAGGAAACCTAGGTGACAGAACTTCTTTAGGGCCAACTAGAGCCTTTCGCCATGCCAAGCATTACTTGGGAAGACAGGCTCAGCAACGTTCCATTCTGCAGAGGGTAGGTTTTGTGAGGCAGGGCGTGTGTAACTCAAGGGCAAATCAAGTTTCATGCTTCACAACAGCACAGCCTTAGAGTTATTTGCAAGCTGGGAGCAAAAATGTATATAAATAGTTGCATGACAAAAATTAGAAACTTCAACATCAATAATAAAAGAGAATACAGGTGCTTCCCCTAACCCCCAACACACACACATGACTCAAGGACAGGATGATGTTAAAAGTATCCGGCACAGACGAGAGAAAACCCTTGTGGAGCCAAAAGAGGGTCAAACAATATATGACAAGAAAAACAGAATAGAAAACGAAGAGAAATGAGGTCCATAGTAGGTCCCCGTCACACACCACCCTCCCCATGTCTGTGGATAGGGAACATGGATCAATTCTCTCTGAAAAACAACTAAACTCAAACTTTTCTAGTAGCCCTGTGATGTCTTTGCATGTGTGTGCTGGAGCAAATCTTAAATATGAGGGCTATATATTTCTTTTATATTTATGAGTCTTGGTTGAGGATCCTAATAAAGTTCTATAGAAATTTGTGAGTATTGGTGTACCAACGAGCAGGCCATTGAGTTGATGCCCAAAGAAAGCCAGACGACGCTTAGAGAGACAAGAGAAGTCAGAAGATCGGCATCTCAAAAAGAAAGACACATCTTGGGTCTTGTATGGTCATCACAGCTCACAGGTGAGATAAGGAGGCTCCCAGGCGCCTCCAGGTTGGAACAATTGAAACTCAGCTGGGGTCAAAGTGCAAGTTCTCTGCCTCCATGTCCTCCGTCAGGGTTAGAGTATTTATGATGTATCTGCATCTTCTCAATTGCTCAAATACCCACTGGAAAGATCGCTCCTGTGCCATTGCTCCAGGTACTAACTGAGAAGGGACCAGTCCCCTGGTAGTGATCGGGGAGCACCAATGACAGAATACAGCAAATTCTCACCTCTGTGTTGTGTCAGCTTCCACTGAGGTCATTTTAAGTCTACAGCTGGCCCTGTCTTCTTCTGTTCCCTGATGGGTCATTTACCTGGTAGACCAGTGCCTCCTATTAAAAATACACAAACAAAGTTCTCCAGCAATAGTACACTATGTATTTTTAGTTTAGAAAAATGAAAAGGGTAATGTAAGTTTTGTAGACTAGAAATTCTCTAGGACGCATTGACCTAACCTATTTTTTCCCTGCTTGCCTCACTATTTTTCCATATTACTCTAATCCCTAAATGCCAGCAGTATTCTGGTGTATGTCACTGTTCACCTGCCACTTCCCTCTTACGGGGGCGTTCTATTTGCATGCACTGGCATTATTCCACTGTTGGTGTCTCTATCAGATTCTGCTAACGTTAATGTTGCCCCCGACACAGTAACATTTCAATCATAGAAAGAAATACTGAAGGCTTGAAGCCTCTATAGTCATCATAGAAACACTTCCCTTTTACTCTCCTTTCAACTTTAGAAGCATTTAAGCATTTATATTTTTATTGACTGAAGTAAGTTTTACAAAGAAAGAAGGTAGAATAAGAGAAATGCTTGCATTTAAAGAAGTTTTTAATCTGTGCAATTTCTCTCATTCCTATTTTTATATTTTTCTTCCTTTCTTTTTAGTTTCATAACAAGATATTCTTTGTAGTAGATTGAAATGTATTATTTGCAGTGCATTGAAAATGAAAAGTTGAAAAGGAAAATGAAAAGTTGAAAAATGGTTTCATAAGGTTGATTTTTTTCCCTTACCTAGGGTTGCATGAGTTGAATTTCTAATGCATTGTCATATCTTATATTTATCATTCCCTTAGCCATTAGCTCAGAAAAAAATTTTTGGCTACATTTCAAATTTTAAAATGTATTATAGTTGTTCTCCTGAACTGAGTGGGACTTTGGAAAACATCTTTTCCACAACACATAAAAACTTCTTGAGCCTAAGTATGGGGTGTGTGTGTGTGTGTGTGTGTGTGTGTGTGTGTGTGGTGTTTGTGTGGTGTGCGTGTTGTGTGTGTGTGGTGTGCGTGTGTAGGGGTGGCTCCAATATTCCCAGACTGAGTAGTTCATAATCTGTAGCTCTGCAGAGTCCTTCGTATGGTGGTGTGTGGGCACACGTCCTTGTACACCTTGGAGAATTTGGATGTGGGGAGCACAGAAAAGAAGCATTGAGGAAATGGTGACAAGTGGAGGGGTTCCGCAGGCAACCCATTTTTGAAAGGAAAGAGAATGGTAGGAGGTTTAGCATGTAGGGTCTACCGTGTCTCTCTGGACAGACTCCTAAGTCACTCTAAAGGTGATTATTGAATTTTACATGCCTGGCATGGAGCACAGAAAAATGATAACACCTTATAGCAAATTACAAAAAGTTCTTAAAGAGTTTAGTTTCTCCCTAAGCAAAATAGATTTCTTATTGCATTGTATTTGCTCATAACAATTCTATGATGGAATCATAGAAATGTCTGTTCTAGGGACCCATGAAGTGCAAAGAATGTGAAATATTGCAGTCAAGTGTACTGCTGGTTTTTCCTCCATGTAATAATGACCTTCTCTTGTATGTTACAGGTAGTATACTGGTAATAACTCTATTTCCTTGCTCAGTTTGTGTTTATTTAATTGAAATAGTCATTTTCTCCTCTATCTGCTCTTCACTCGCTTTACAGAGTTTGGAAGTAAATGGGCCAAACTTATTTTCGCCCCTTACAAGTGCAAATCATCAAAGCCACCTTCAGTTGCAAACCCCATTTCAGTTGTGGTTTTTGTAGGCTTTAACTCACACTTTTAGTTTCCAAGTAGAGATCTCACTGCCTGAAAGATCAACAGAGAAGCAATAACTTCACCATCATCTTCCCTGGTTTGACTTGATTCTGGAGAACTATCTGTCCTCTCTAAGCCAACAGCTCTCCAAGTGTATTCAGGGATTCTTTTAGGTCCTGGAGACCCTGTCATGGGGTGCAAGAAGTCAAGGCTGTTTTCCTAACCATACTAAGATGCCATTTGCCTTTAGTACACTCATACTCTTGTGAGCTAACCTAGCATTCGTTATTCAGTGAGTGTATGACAATGTGCATTATCAGAACATCTCAAATGCCGAAGCTGATGTGATAATCCAACTTGTTTTTGACATAGCCAGACTTTAAAGAGATTTGCAAATATATTTAAAAATGTCATTCTTTTCACTACCTTTTACTTGGAAAAATATAATTATTCTCTCCTAAATATGCTAGTTATATTAATATGTAATGGTTTGTTAACAAGATTTTAAAATAAATGAATTAATATTTTTAAATTTCTTGGTTTTACCTCTTATTACAGTAAACATCAAGTGATAAAACCCACGTAAACTAAAGGTTATTGGAGCCCTCAATGACTTTGAGCATGTTAAAGTGAAACCGAAAGTTTGAGAACTACTGTTCTTCCTTCTATCCTCATTTAATCCTCTCTTTCTATACTTTACCTTTTGTGGCCAAGTCTTATTTACAAGGTACACACTACATTTTTCTCTCCTATTTTGCCCATAAACCCCATCTCTCCCCTTACCCCAGTCTTGCCAGGTATTTGGAACATATCCAAAGAGGTAACCAACTCAGTTTTGCTCTAGGGAAAGAAGACATGAGGAAAAATGAAGAAAAAGGGATAATTTAATAAAAAGAACACAGGATGTAATCAACAGATGTGGACCCTTGTCTTCCAACCAGGAGAGAAAATTATATTCCTTGTCTGTAAAATGAAAGAAGAGGCCAGTTATTTTCAAAATGCATTTCCTAGCTTTATGAGGTGGAAGATGTGATGATGGTTCTAGATGGCACATGAGGAGATGGAGTGAGCAGATTCCTCTGCCCTTTTTTAACCAAGACAGAACCACTTCCAGGCCATCTTATATGCCAGAGATGGGGCTACTCAAAACATTTAAAAACCATGGGACTGGATGATTCCTAGGGCCCTTCTAACCTTAACTTGACAGGAGAGCAGTGGCTCCCCAATAGGCAATGTGTCCACCTCAGCTAAGACGTGCAATTTAGTGTGTGTTCTCTACACTATGAGTTGAGGTTATCTAGAATGAATTAGAGATGAAGTTGTGCACAGGTCCTAACTGAAGAGGTTGTGAAGGGAATTTTCCTGTGTTACATGGGTGATCAACATAGCTTTGACATATGAACACAGCTCTTCAACCAGAATTTTACTCCAACACTTGGTTACACTCTCTTTAGTGAGGCCACTAAGCTTCAGAGAAGCAATTTTACATTATATTCATCTGATAGAACACGATTGAGGAAAAAATCCAGGAATCTGTCAGAAAACTTTCTTGTCTACGAGGGAGTTTACGGGACATTTGCTTTGCTGTTGAGGTGAGAAGAAGAACAAATGAACTGTAAGATCTAAATAACTACTGAAGTGAAGGAAATTTTTATAGATGGATCACAGTGATAAAATAGTGCAATGAAGTAGCATTTTTTTTTACTTTAAAAAATATTTCCTATATGTTCTCAGTTTTCTTTTCCTTAACTCAATAAGTATTTAGACAAGATACTATCTCTAGTGACAACTTAGCTATTGAAACAGAGATGTAAAACTTGTGTGAGCTCACTGATAAGAGGCACAAAACAGGAGACAGAGCTAGAATGCAAGGATTCTGACTTATCAACTGAGTCCTTTGTTTTACCTTCTGGAGACTGGGTTTCTTCTGCGTTGTAACTCTACCAATATGAGGAAGTGGCCTAGAAATATGTTTTACAACATAAAACATTTTCTGAAGGAACGATTCTCTTGGGCAGAGAGAGCACTTTTGTCTTCATCTCTGGCCCACCTTCCACACCAAGACTCCAGCATTCCCCTTTTCTTGGCAATAAACATCTTACATATTCTAAGTGACATAGTTTCAAGCAAGTTATAATTGCCATTATCACTAGAGGAAGGTTTTGCTCTTTCACTTGCATTTTTTTTGTTTTAATTATACTTTGAAAAGCTCTAATATTTGCAAGTGTTTATAGTTTAAAACATAAAGAAATGTGTGATTTTACTATAGGTTCTTTTTGACACATTCTATGCTGATTTCAATTCCAGATTGCATTGTGTTTGAATTGAATTTCTCTGAAATTTGGGAAGTTGCTGCTTAAACTTCTCTTCTCTGAGAACTTAAAAAAAAACCCAGTAGCACTTTTGCTAAAAACAAAATCACAAGGTCTAAAAATGTTTAGTGAAAAACCATTTGCAATGAATTTAAGAATTTTTTCTCACCAATCATAGCTGTCACTTGCACGATGTGTTTTCCAATATAGTTGTCTATAAATTTATGAAATTCTCTAGTTTGATTTTCCTCTCACATATGTTCAAGTTTTCACTTGAATCATGAAAAAAACTTAAATATAAACTACTTTATGTAATTCAGATTCTACACCATTTGCTGTTTAACAGGAACTATGAATGGGTTAGTCATTTTGTGCAATTATTAATGACCTTAATGGGATCACGTGGTTAAAGTCATGGTACCTTAGCCAAATACTTTGGGGGACTTTGGGAAACATTTTGGTTTTTCTGGACCAGTTCCTTAGTAAACTAAACTGGTTAATTTGTCTGCTATTTCAGTTTTATGTTACACGTAACCATTTTTGTGTACTTTTCTGAGAACAATCCATTATTGACTTTGTTTGGAGTAGACATAATGTACTAATCATAGTGATCAGAAATATGCCCTACGTAGATAAATTTTCCATTCACTTTATATCTCAAATGCACAAACCACTTTGAAAAGTCCTTATCTAGGAACAACAAAGAGGAGTAGTTTCACACTCTAAGAATTCATCATAAGTCACTGGAGAATTTGACACATCCTTGTGCTTCAAGCTTATCTGACTGAAGTAAAATTCAGCGTAACCCTTAAAAGATTAAATGAAATTCACCCAACCATTTACTCACATGGTTTGAAGATACTGCAAAATTGAAGGTTATATTTCGGGAGAAAGAAATAAGTCCTCAACTGCCGGTCTGACACAAAATGAACAAAATTACTGCGAGTTTTTCAAATGCTTATAGGCATCTAGGTTTAGAATGCATATGAATTATTGCTTTCCTGTTGTAGCTTTATCTTAATTTCTTTTATTTCCCCCTTTTATTCCTTCTCTTGTTTCACACTATTCCCACCTGCTTTTGGTCAACCTGCTGCTATGTGGCCTGTACAACATTTCCGTGTGTGACCTCAAAACTTTTTAGATCATGGCATTACTCTTTTATTCCTACAGTGCTCTTCTCCCTCATTATTTTAAGGAAATATAATCTAAAGAATAAAAACACAAAATTTTTCTGATTGAATATTCCCTCATCTGAAAGGATTGTCAGGACTCTATCAGAAGGACATCATAACTCTTCCTGGGGAAAAAAGCCAGGTAAGTATTTCTTGCTGTAGAGTTTTTATAATAGAGGTTTCAGACAGAACTTTTAGTTTCTGGTTGTATTAGTTTGCTGGGACTATCATAGTAAAATGCCACAGACTGGGTGGCTTAAACAACAAAAATGTATTTTGTTACTATTCCAGAGACTAGAAGTCTGAGATCGAGTTATCAGCTCCTTTGGCTTCTTCTGAGTCCTCTGTTGTTGCTTTGCAGACGGCTTCCTTCTCACCATGGTTATGCATGGTCTAGCCTCTGGGTGGGTGTACTTCCAAGGTTTCTCTGTGTGTCCGAATTTTCTCTTCTTATAGGGAAACCAGTCATATTAGACTAGGATCTGCCCTAATGGCCTCATTTTAACCTAATTGCCTCTTCAAAGTTCCTATCTCCAAATACAGTCACATTCTGAAGTACTGGGTGGCAGGGGTAGAGCTTCAGCATATGAATCCAGGGAACACAAATCAGCCCCTAACACCTGTGTTTTAGTAGAACCCTTTTCAGGTAGCCACAATAGATGTAATCCACTACGACCTGTTTGTATCTCCTCCTTGTAAACATTAAAATGTGCATTAGCCTTCTCATTATTCCTGAGATGTGATGAGGGACATTATTGAAAAGTGGAAGAGCTTCCCTTTGTCCTAAGATGGGTCATATCTTTATGTATTCTAGAGGGGACTATGGGTTCAGTGTTTGATTTGTTTTGATTCACTTTAAGTAAATATTGTAATATTTTGGAATGGAGGTAACTCAGCAAGGAGGACTGCTAAAGGTTAAGTATTCAAGATTTGTTAGTCTCCTAGATTCTGTAATTTAGAAAGGAAAATCCACACTTAACCAGAGGGAGAAGGTAGATTAGAAGCAGCTATCAGCTATGTTTGGTGGTATATTTTCGTTTTTATTAGTCAGCCATCCAGAGAAACAGAACTAATGCGAAGTATATCTCTTTATCATCTCTCTCCCTTTCCCCCTCATCATCATCATCTATCATCATCTATCTTTCTATTTGAAGGAAATGGCACACGATAGTAGGGTTGGTAAGTCTGAAATCTGCAGAGCAGGCTGGCAGGCCAGAGACCCAGAGAAGAGTTGACGATGCAGTCTTGAATTCAGAGGCAGTCCTAGAATTTCTTTCTTCCAGGGACCTCAGTCTTTTCTCTTAAGGTCTTCAACTAATTAGATGAGGTGCATTCACATTGTGGAGAGTACTCCGCTTTATTCAGAGTCTACGGATTTAACTCTTAACACATCTTTTAAAAAAATCCACAGTAACAGCTAACCTGGTGTTTGACCAAACACCTGGGTTCCAAACCTAGCCAAGTTGACATGTCAGATTAACCATGACAGGTGCTTTTTAAAATCCAGTGGTGTTTGCGACAACATAAATGGACATGGAAGGTATTATGCGAAGTTAAATAAGTCAGAGAACAACAGATACTGTATGATTTTACTTACATGTTGAATTAAAAAAAATAAACAAATAAAATACAAACAGACACATAGATATAGAGAACAAACTAACTGGTTACCAAAGGGGAGGGGGTGGGAAGTTGGAAATAAAAAATAAAACATGGCAAAGAGACAAAGAGTAATGCTAATTTACTGAAAGTATAGTAAACCCAGCTGTCTTGCGGAAAAACAAGTATATTCTCTTCTAAAACATAATAATAAAATAAAACAGAGTGTTGGCCACTTGTTATACTATGTTCAAGAGCATGACTTCTGTTCTTGCTTTAAGTTTACAACTCTTAGACATCCAGTGAAGGTAATGATGCCAGCTGATGTCATACAGCCTCATTAATGTGCTATAATGATCCCTTTCACACGCACCAGCCACCCGAAGAATAGATACAAATTGTGAATGTTTCCTTTTCTGGAAGCACAGAACCATGAAACATGGTCTCTTGCCATCTGTGTGAATTTTAAGTCCACTGCACATCACTGAAGTTGATTTCCACCCCAGAATTACTTTGCAGCAGTGATTCACAGTTTTTTGGGGGGAGGGGGGATTCTGAACCCTTTCTTCAAATAAAATATGAAGGCACAAACAGATGAACAAAGAAATGAAGCAACAGCAGTTCTCGGGTGCAAGTAGATTCTTCACTCTGGCTCCCACCCTCACGTTTTTAACATCATACAGTAAACGTAAAAAAAGATCTTGTTTTTCTATAGTTCACATACGGGCAATAGCAAAGCTTTACAATACAGTTTCAGACCATAAAAAATGCTAAAATTTTCTCTACTTTGAAAGAGCTACTGCAAATCCCCTACTTTAATTAGTGATTTATTGTTTCAGCCACTGCATGTGGCCTCGTTGGTCCTAACACATTATTCCATTATTTGCTAAGTCCAACTGTGTGCCTTCTCGGGCTGTTATATAGCGTGTTGGTCAGTAAGAGTCATGAAAGGGAAAGCTATGCACGAGATAGACTCTAAGTGCTCTCCGTCTGACTTAGGGGAGAGAGTTCCAGGGAGACACAATGAGGAGAGGAAGGACAAACCACACTAAGGTGGGAGGTTGCAAAAAGAAATTACTGTGTGTTGAGGAGGTGCCTGTATTGATAATTATGAGTTAAACTAGTTTACTTTACATTTGGTAGCCTCCCTTTAGACAGCAAAGGAGTATTTTATTGAAGTATTTAAAGGTATTTCAGAAGTACTTAGAGGAATATTTTAGAAAGCTTCCAAATAAATGGTTAATATTTTTCTTTTTAAGTTCCGGCATGCATATGGGTAAAAGTCAGTTTTGAGAAAATTTCATTTACTAAAATTCCAAGAATACTGATTAAATAATGCATTTATTTATATGACTGTTCCATAATAATCTGTGGAAAGATCTGGACTGCAGCAATGCCTGCCCTGAACGCTGTTGGCTCTGAGAATATGGGTTAAGGTTTACATACAGTTCCTTGCAGCCAACGAAGGCCACATTTCTCACACTATGTGCCAAGAGGCCCCAGGGCATCGCAGGGAAATCGCAGAGGCACAGCAGGATGTTTTTACATTTTCGAGGAACACAGCAATACTTAATGTCTGTCAGGCACAAGAAAATTATTACCCTTAAGAACATTCACAGTTTTAACATTACGTTGTGCGACATTCCTTTTAATGATGTCATGTCTTTGAGAAGCTGAATTTCCTGAAGCTGCTGTGATAAAAAGCAAGTAGCAAGCAGAAATCAATATGAAAGAGGAAATAAAGAAGGCAACATCCAATCTGATCCCAAGGACTGAGAAGCTGTGCAATGCATGAGAGGCACATCCATCCAGTCATTAGTATACAAATGTGGTTATTTAAGGTTGAAATAAATATGATTTTTCTTTCAGTTTATGTATATATGTGTATATGTTTTATATATATAAATATATATGTCTGTGTATTTTATATACACATATATATTTAGATATATACAATGCCTTCTAAGTTGCTGAAAGATGAATACCTATTAATTTGTTTAGACAAAACTACTGAAAGAACCTTTAAGTTGGCCTTGTTGCCATGAAAAATTTTTACCCAAGACACTGTGAATTGAGGAAGTTTTCAGACCTGCATGCTAGTTATTAGGGTTGCATTCGATACCTGCTACCAATTGAAGAACAGGCATCGAAGTGCCCAAATGTGCACGAAGGAAAGGAAGTGCATGAGAGAGAGAGGTTTGGCATGCATGTTGGTCGCATAATGCTTATTCGGTCTTTTAAAAGGATTTTTTAAATTTAAAAAATGTAGCGATAACATGTATCTCCTCCAGTGCATCCAGTTCTCGCTGGCCACCCCCTTGCCCAAACCACCCTGTTTCCTCTCCTAGACCTCGGCAGCTGCAACAGCCTTCCACAGGTCTTCCTGATCCTTCCTTGCCCTCTTCTTTGTCTCAGCTACACAGCCTCAATAATCTTTGGACATGATCAATGGAATCAGGTTATTCCCTTACTTAAAACCTTCAGCAATGCCTCATTTCACTTTATTTAAACAAACAAACAAACAAACAAACAAAACGCCCCAAATGTCAAAGAACTTACCATGACTTAAATCCTGCGTCCCTCGTCTTTTCCTCTTGCTGCCTGACCTCCTGTCCACGTCGTGCCCCCACACCCAGGCACACTGGCTGCTCTCCGTTTCACAAAGGCGCTGAGCTCTCCTCCAACTCAAAGCTTTCTCACCTCCGTCTGCCTGGAACACTCCCATCCACGGCTGCCAGCAGGATCGACTCCTTTCCTTCCTCATTTTAACCATGATTTACTCAGCAAAATGTTCTCTGACCCGCGACCTTAAATTAAACTCCCCACACGATCATGAACAGAATCTCTCTCACAGCCCGAACAGGTCACAGTTGCCCATTTCCTTCTCGATGGCCTGACTGGCCCCACTACACGGAGCCCTGCTCAGGTAAGTGGGGGTCTTTGCGGTGACCAGTGTAAACCTAGTTCCTGGCTGCGTCCCTGCCGTTCAGTAGGTACTCATGATAATTATGGAATGAATGAATGAATGAATGAATGCACTCCACTCTACCAGATGTGTGGGTGGGGTGTGGGGGCCTTCTGTGTGATCTGTTCTACTCTGCTGCCATTCCACCCAAACTGGTCCCTTTGCCCTTGGCCAAAGCATCATCCACACTACAGAATGGAATTTTGAATGACTCAACAGTATAAGCCTGAAGCCAAATTTTGGATACAAACAAGGAAGCTAAGGTCCTTTTTGCCTGAATAACTCTTTATATGCCCTCACTTTGTGAGTGCAAATAAAGATTTCAGAGTGTTCTCCTTGGATCATTCTTTCTTTTTCTTGCCCTAAGAATATGGCTATGATAATTCTTCTTAAATGATTTAAATAATGGTAGTTAACCATATATAAGAGATTTCTTGAGCAACTATTTTTTTTTTTTTTTTGCGATACAAATTCTATCCTGCTATTTCTATTTATAGAAGTCCCAGCAATGATATTCCTATAAACAAGATGGCTCCTTCCCTGGTACACCTTCTTCCGCTCAGGGACGAAAAGGGCAGGGGGAGACACTGCGTAGATCCATGCATCCTTAGTAACGTCCTGGGGCGTAAACCATGTTGTAGTGTGGGGAGCACCGTGTTTTCCTCAGCCTCTTGCCTCAGGCTGGGGTCTGGTTCAGGCTGCTCTGTGATGATTAAAGATTCACAAAGAGAATATCCCCGAATAGATAAAGAAAGCTTCATTGACATAGTATCTACCAAGTGTTTACCTTAATAGAATTTACGAGAACAATCCTGGATCAGTATCTCTCAGCAGGAGCTTCCACTTACCCTCTTAGAAGATTGTTACCATTAGGGAAAATTGTTTCAGAATAAAGGACAAATTCAAGTGAAGCCAGTGACAGAACCTAAGATTGTTGACTGTAACTTTTGCTTCAGGCATGGCATAATTTTGTCTTATATTTTACTTAAAATATTTTTAGGTTTAGTAGAAAACTGAAGGTTTAGTATTTTGTAAGGATCATTCAAAACTCAGAATAGACTCTTCACCAAATAAAAAGTGGCACATGGCGTTGTGTTTATGATCTTCAGTGTTCAGTGGGGGGATTCAATTTAATCTAAAAAGTGCAATTAAAATGTATGTGCTTTGCTCCCAGTTAAGTCAATAGGCAATAGATGTTACTGTGCATAAGGAACCATAAAAACAGCTGCAGAAGATTTGAAAAGTTTAACACGTGGTCTCTGTCAGCCTTGGAGGGAGGAGACGTAATCACAGAAAATACAGAACATGGAAGGCAGTATGTAAGCACCACGTTGAGTGATTCAGCAATTGAAATTTAAAAACGAAAAGCCTCATTTTAATGGCAAATTACATAATTGCATTTTCAGGTTCTTCAATAAGTGAGATGCATTTCTCTCCCAGTTGCTCTTCTCCCGCAGAGGACACTTGGCCTGCATAGCCCACACTGAAACCCGGGGCCCAGCACCCACAGAAACGCGCCTTGGTTCTGGGTTGGGTCGAGCAGAAAAGGTTCGCCTCCGGTCATAAAGCAGACTATGCAGTTATTATGTTGTCCGAATGCTGAGATCAAGGACTTCCTCTTCCCCAGCACTATGAACAGGTGATGTTCCCCCAGCAAACAAACAGAAGTAACCTGTAGGTATTTACACACAGGTGTAAAATTACACTTAGTTTTTGAAGTACGTGTCTCTCTCCATTACCTTCTCGGGCCTCGTGGGCTCATGTGTGAAATGAGGAATCGGAACCCAATGGTTCACGTGGTGCTTCTGAGTCCGAACCTTGTAGTTCTTTGAAGCTCTGAATATCTGACATTTGTTCTCCTTCTTTGAAAGTGTTCACACGAATATTTTGTGGTTAACTAATTAATTCACTTATTTTATTATTCTCCTATGCTTATCATTTATGGCCTGTAGGTGTCGTATTGTAGATCAACGTTTGTTAGAATCCTTTTTATAAGGCGAAGTTCAAATTGGCAATTTTCTCAGTGCAGGATCTCAAAACAGTGGTTTTTTTTTTTTGCCATGGAATAAAAAAATCAGTGTGCCAAAGTGACTCTTTCCTCTATGAGGTGTGGGACCCAAAAGCTATTATAAACTTGCCTCTGGTACCTGTCAGTGAGTAAGCACTGGAAAGGTGTCATTTAGCTGTTGCTGAAAATTTGATTTGTGTTTGCTGAAGTATGCCAGGAGCTCCCCGCATGGAGACCTTCCTGAAACGCTTAGTCCCACAGAGGTCTGAGAAATGACCGGCTGGTGGCAGCAGGGGGAAGGAAAGGGTGATGAGTGCAGGTGTATCTCTGAGAGGCCACGCAAGGTTATGGCTGGTCATCAATTCCAGCATGGCGGAGGAGTCAAAGGAAAAAAAATTAGAGACACAAGGATGCAGGACAAAAGACTTCTGCTGGAGAAACAAAGTGACTCAGAAATGGTGTAAAAGGCTGTCCTACATGCCATTAGTAGGATGGTTTAGGATCAGCCTTCGAAATCCCTTAAAGGAGGCAGAGTGTGTTTAGGAGTCTCCACTGTGCTCTAAAAATTAGAGGAGTTTTTTTTTCCAAGATGTAATTTGTAGTGTGATAAAGCACCATCGTGGATATCTAGATACAGTTTGCAATGAATTGAAAAGTCACAATTCTACAACCTCTGATGTAGCATAAGAAGAGTTCTTCAATATTTTTTAATGACTCTCTTGGCTGGAGCCACAGCATTCATGTGTTCTGTAAAACGGTGACGTGGATGAGGTGCCCAGAGGCCTGGAGGCTGGATCACGCAGGCCTTTAAAGCCATACAAGGAATTTTGAATTTTAATCCAAAAAGTGAGGCGACACCTGTGATAAACTAGAAATGAAAACATAGTGGTGTGTTTTTGAAGCTAAATCCCAAGGAGAAAGTTTCTGGGGTGATGTAAAATGTGAACTAGGTACATCCTTTAACAAAGCGGGGTTTGATAAGAAAGGAAGTTGGGGTGATGTTGAAACGTGACTTCACCTACCTACCATGTCTGCCCAGAACTGGCTGTCACCGCAGTTTACTCCTGGGTTCTTTCCATCCATAAAATTCCAAGTGACCCTGCATCTGAGGTAAGTAAAGACCCCCTTGGAGGCAACAGACTGCCACAGCTTAGCTCGGACGGTCCCTGATTCTCCCTGAGGGTGGGGAAGGGATGGCGACAGGGCTCACAGCAGGAAGAACAGATTGCCAGGCGCCTTCTTTTCCACATGAAGCTGGGTGAGTAGCAGATTCCCTCTTGTCCACCAATAAACAACTGATTATTTTGTAGGTAGCATTTTCTTTTTCAGTTTCAAACTAATCAATGACCTGCTGTGGTAGCAAGAGACACTAAACTGCTGAGCCGGCTGCCTTTCAGATGAGAAAAAAACAGAGCATCTGCGCTTAGGTCCATAAATAACTGGGAACGATTTGCCCTGGGGATGGAATTGTTGGTCTGAATGTTTCCACCATGCTACCATTGTACTTCCCAGAGAAAAGCCTTTGTTTGACCAGAGCAAAATGTATTTTAAGAACACAAATTTATACCTGAAGTAGGACTTTTGGCTGGACATCTCCAAATGCACAAAACCCAAGAAAAAGAATCTTCCTATTATTGCTCACCTTTTTTTGTACTTGAATATGCCTAACCTCAAATCTGTTTTGTTGTTATACAACCAGTATATATCTATAATTATTATCAATTTAATTTTATTTATAATCAAATAAGCATTATTGAATAATGTCTAAAACCATGTCTGAAACTATACTAGCCATCAATCCTCTTACACCTGATAGCATTTTAAGAATCAGCTTTGTCCATCCCAAATCTACTTTTCTAATGAAATGATTTTAGCACCACTTGCATGCTAGGTACACAAGACTTATTTGGGAATTCTTTGGGCATATGGAAAGATTTTCTTTTCTAAAGCCATGAGGTAGTCTGTTTTCTGGTGGCCTTTGACATAAGTATTTATAAATCTGCTGTTATCATTTTGTTCTGTATCTTTCAGATGTACCTAGACAATCAAATAACACTATTTTCCATGCAGACATTGTAGAAGCCTAAAGACAAACCTTAGATCTTCTAATTTTGCTCTTCCTTTTAAAGTAGGCTGACTAGATGTCCTGTTTTAAATGGGTCAGAAAACCATGGCACTGTCCTGTTTCAAATGGTACCTATGATCGGCCTACTGCCACCTTGAATTTAGCCCACTGAGACGAGGCTGACTGTACGTACCATTTGAAACAGGACAAGACCGTGTTGTTTTTTGTCTTGTTTAAAATAATACATCCAGTCAGCCTACTTTAAAGGTATCTTCCAGTAATGGGGTGATGTCTAGTACAGAGCATTAGAATCTAGGGTTCCTGAGAGCTTCTCCCAATATTATTCTCACATCTGTCATATTCAGTTCCTTTGGAATTTTCCACTCCCACTATAGCCCTCACCACCCCTCACCTGGCTTGTGGAAAAGTCACTTTATGTTACTCCTGCCTCCTCATCCAATCACATAAAACATTCCCCCAAATCGGAGTTGTCAGTGGCTCCCTCCTATGTTCTGTACTGATTCCAATTAACTGCGTCTCATTGGACTATCTTCTGTTTCTCAAAGGAACTCTTCTTTTTTCAATCTTTCTGGTTTTCCCACTGCACCTGCCCCCCACCACACTGCCAAGGCATCCATATAACTCCTACTCATTTCAACTGCATGACTCAATTCATATTTTTCTCCATGCAATGCTCTCTTTCTCTTTATTCCATTATTTCAAATCTTGGATTTAGAGTAAAGCATTGCTAAATGCCCACATTCAATCTGAAATCGTTACCGGATAAATGTGTTAAAGCCACGTGAGTAGTGAAGGAAAACACCTGTGCAGGAGGAGTTAACAAAGAGAAACAAGCCAGCTCCTATCAGACTCAAGAAAAGGCTCAGCAACGTGACATTGCCTGTGTTGCTGAGGGCATGTGAGGTACGTGACAGACACACTGCCTGGAAGTTCATGGGGACTCAGTGTGGACCCCATGCCGTAGAGCCGGGTGATTCTTCCCCTACCCCAGCAGGAAAATGGGAATTCTGTAGAAAACTTGTATGGAGAGGTTCCAAACCACAGACACCTGGCACCTGGATGTCAAGGGAAAGGCACTGTTCTGAGAAGAGGAGGATTCATTGAAATTTTACAAACTGAGATGCAACTTTTCAGCAAACTGGCACTTCCCAATTTCAAGCATACTGTGAACCAAGAGCAGATCCCAGACAAAGGACTGGAAGATTTTCTTTCTGGAGAAAATTCTCAAAGGGGGAAAAACAATAGCAACAACCACAGCTAAAAATTTGCTACTGGTATTTGGGGAAAATCCCTCAATGAAAAGACTAGATCTCTGCCCAATTCCTCTATGGTAAAACCTACCAGCTGCAAAGTCCTGCCCAAGCACAAAGGGTTGCAAATTAGTGTTTTATTAATTTTAGGCAAGTCCCTCCTTAAAAGACTGAGAAGAAAACAACTATAGAGAGGAAAAGGCATTTGAAGAAAACACATAATGCTGGGAATATAAGGAAACATCAGAACTGTAATCAGTTTCCTTGGAAACAAAAGAAGGTATTACATCAAGTAAATAATAGAATGGTGTTAAAAAAGAAAATGAGAAACAATAGCTTTTGCAGAATAAAAATATGATACTTGATATTAAAAATTATATACCTGATGTAACAAATTAGATGTAATTTCGGAATATAATATTTAAGATCTATTTCAAAAAATAAAACCATAAATAGAGATTAAAAAATAGAAGTCCAAGTAAATGAAAATTTGACCAATACAAGATGGGTCAATATGAGATATCTTATACTTAATAAAAGTTGCAGAATACAAAATAATAAAGAACATTTAATGATGACAATAATAATAATAATAAATATTCCTTATTTGAAAGACATGAATTTCCATCTCAAATGAGCTCTCTGAGAGCCCAGCACCGTACGTGAGAAAAAGCTCACACCAACTCATGTTATGATGACATTTCAGATAACAGGAATAAAAGAAATCTTAAACTCTTCCAAAGAGAATAAAAATATGTTCCAAACACAGAATAAAGAATCAAAATGACAATAGATTTTTAGGCAACAACACTAGAAGCTAGAATATAATGCAGCAAAAGTTTCAGAATTTTGAAAGAAAATAAATTTCAACCTACAATTCTATAATTAACTAAGTTATCAGTCAGGTCAGGTAATTAACTAAGTTAACTACGTTTGAAGGTATAAATGGGCTGAAGAAAAATTCCCGCATCCATTTTCTGTGAGCAGCTATTTCTCCAACAAAGTAAGGAACTGAGTGAGAGAAAAACGGATGCAAGAAACTGGGAAGAGAGTCTCAGAGTAACAGCTCCAGCAGGATTTCAAGACAACCAGACCCAATTAATATGGAGGTTATCTAGGAAGATCTTAAATTGAAGGACCAATATGCAGCTAGTTGTATGTGTATTTTTTAAAAGAGAAAATTCATACAACTGGAACCAGCTTCCATTCCTACTGTTCTGCAAACTGGGCTGAGTTACCCACCCACTATGAACACCTCTACAGATAACATGTGACAGGTGGCAAACTGAACATAACACAAAAACAAAATAGGTTGCTAATCCTATGCCCCCATTCAAGCTCTTGTTTTACAAAAGCAGGTTGTTTTTTGCAATTCAACATAGAGTTTTTGCTTATTTGTTTGTTTCCCCAAAGAATTGCCTGTGTTCACATCCCACAATTGTAAGCCCATAGTTAATGCTGTGACGGGACCCGATGAGCCTTTGGCACCTAAACAGTCCCTCTGCCGAGGTCCTTTCTTTGACTCTCTCCTGTTACTAGTATCCACTGACCTCTCCCCCTGTCCATACCTGCTCTCTGCATTCTCTCGAACACTGGGACAGCGTATACAATGCCAACAATTTACCTCTCCTGGGAGTACATCTTTGGTGAGAACCAGGCTATTCTCTCCTACCTCTTTCTTCTCCCTGAAGAGGACAGATCCTTCCCCAAGTTGGTACCACTACTTAAATTTCAACATTTCAGGAGTTCTTCTAGCTATGATTGTCAAAACCCTTGGGAATGACAGGGATGTGAGTTATTAGAAATCCTGTCACTAGACATGACATCAGTTTCTTTTTAACCTCTTGATCAGTGAAAAAACAAACAAGTAATTTAAGATATTGTGGGTTTGGTTTCTCCAAGAGGAGCTAAGAGAGACAGATACAATTATCTTAAAAACTGTTCTTGTCTCTTCCTTTATCTTTTAGTGAGTTTGTCATGTTGATCAATCAGATGAATTTAGCTAAGGGCTGTGGCATCACTTAATTTCATTTCCTTATACTGTCAATTTAGGAGTGTCTTTACTTTCTACATAGATCAAAGATAGTATGAGTTAATTTTAAATTTTATTTGGGTAGAATAATTTTTATGTGCCCGAAGGGTAGGTATTTATAAACTTTTGCTTCATGGGGAAAACTTTAAATGATATCAGATGTTAATGCTATAATTAATTTTAGGCTGACCAGATGTACCATTTTAAATAAGACAGAAAACAACGGTCCTGTCCCATTTCAAAAGGTACATGGGGTCAGCCTACTGACACCTCGAATTTAGCCCAGTGAGACTGGGCTGACCATACGTACCGTTTGAAATGGGACAGTACTGTTGTTTTCTGTCCTGTTTTAAAATAGTATATCTGATCAACCTAACTAATTTCCAATTGAGAAATTCAATGGAATCTTCTTCCCTGGTAGAAAATAAGGTGAGAACATTTGAAAGTTCATCACAACTCAACAGAATACATGTTAGTGTCATTTTGAAGAGTTACTGCCCCTCAATCACTGTTGGGCTGGAAATCAAAAAGCCTTGGCTGGTTATGAACTAAATATGTAACATTAAGAAAACCACTTAACCTTTCTGGATATCAATGTTTTCATCAGTAAAATGAAAGTTTTGGTCAAAATGTCTCTAAGACCAATTTCTAGCAACATATGATTTTATAAGTACTATGCTTATGATATAAAATTACAAATAAAAATAAGGGAATACAAGTTAAGAAGTTTTAGTTGAAAAATTAATACAAGTGACTGGCTTCAAATTGATCTAGGTAAAAAATGACATGTGTGTTGCTTGAGAAAATTACCGTAATTAGGAAATGTAATATGAAAGGGATCTAGATCTTGTTTTCCTTTTGAGAATCATTACGAGTTTTGAATCTTGTGGTTGTTTATTAATATAATAATATTGGGATCATGCTTATATAGTAATTTAGTTTCTTAGCACTCATTCTTTATTTGAAAAGAGCTATCACATACAGAAGGCTTATTATGAGCCAGGTGTGCATCATGAACACTTTATGAATGTTTTCTAATTTAATTATCACAGTATATACATATGAGGTTAGTATTATTATCACATCACAAATATATTGAGCACTAAACTGAGGCATAGTCAGGGCGGATTGGATAATTGTTCAAGGTCTTAAAATTAGACAATGCCAGATTTTTAAACTTGAGTCCATAGACTCCAAAGCCATCCTCTTAACCACTGTGCTACTCTGTTTATAATTCTTTATAAATGTTTAGCAAATAAACATGCTACAACTTTCTCCAATTTTTAGTCACTGTAAAATGTTGGAAAACACATTTTATTTTCGGTGAGCAAGACTCTCACCATTACAAAAAATAAGTGCTCTGACCTTTACATATGAACAAAAGCCTTGACAACAGAAGAAAGATGTTCGTTGAACACTTTGTAAATTCAAGATCTTGTGAAACAAGCAGAACGTTAAAACACAAGACTCTCTTTTCATTGTCCATTTGAAGAATGAATTTTCATGGGCCACGTGAAGCTACTTTCTTGAGTGCACACACACAGTCAGTGGCAAGTTAGAAAAGAGCAAGATTTCCAGAGGTAAAACCTCCCTCCTCAAACCGGTAATACAATGTCACATCTAGTTCCCAAAGTCAACATGTTATCTCATTGCCACTTGACAATTTCATTTGTACCTTTCAAGTCAAAAAGTAAAAGCTAAACCTTACTTCTTAAGTGACCCATGCATTATGAGTTGAATGACATCCCCACAAAATGATAACTTGAAGTCCTTCCCCTGTCCCCCTCCCACTGTACCTCAGAATGTGACCTTATTGAAGATAGGGTCTTTGCAGTTATAATCAAGTTAAAAATGAGGTCATTAGGGTGGGCCCTAATGCAATATAACTGGTACCCTTATATGAAAAGGAGAAATTTGGTCACAGACACATGTAGAGAGAAGATGACACAGGGAGATGGCTATCTACAAACCAAAGAGAGAAGCCTGGCACAGACCCTTTCCTCGCAGCCCTCCAGAGAGAGCTGAAACCTTGAGTTCAGACTTCCAGCCTCTGGAAATGTGAGACAATAAGTTTCTGTGATTTAAGTCACTCAGTTTATAGTACTTGGTTACAGCAGTCTTAGCAAACTAACCTACCGTGCTTCCTAGGCCACATCAGCAGTGTGTTCAGTACTTTATGATACGACATCAGTGTTGTTCCTGACTTCCCACCTTCCTTTTTAGAAATACCAGACCCCTCAATTTACTTGCAAGTACTATCTTGTGTGTTCCAAAGCCTTTTCACTTCTCTTCATGTTTTGCCCATCTGACATATCCTTCCTGAAGTCTTAGTATTGTGAATGCTATTCTTGGCTTCTCTCATTTTGCTGGTGGAGACAAAAATGAGGATCAGAAATAGAGGGCATAGGAAAGGCCACTAAGGACAGAAGGATGCTCAAGACTTGGGCCTGGTTCACACATTTAATAAGGAGGTTACAGTGGGGTTTGGACCTGTGGAACATCTTATTCTCAGGGCAAAACTTTTATGGTGATCTTAGAGGTAGGACTGGCTGCTCTCAGACTCAGAGACCCTAATCTTGGCCATTCTAGTTACAAATGTAGTGTCCTGAGGTTCATAATTAAATGGTATTATGTATTTGAACAATCTTAACATGTGGACTTCTGAAAAGGCTAAAGTGCTTACTTATATATTCATTCAGCAGATATTTGTTGATGGTCTCTTGTGTTCTAGGACTTAAATCATTTGTAGAAGTCATGACTGTAAATGTTTTTTGCTATGTAATTTCGAGCAAGGCATCAAACCTCGTGAACCTTCGATTTTTCTATTTGTATAAAAAGAAGTTGTACCATGTCATCAGAAAACATCTTCTCAGCTCTAAACTTCTATGACTTTTATGATTCCATTCATCTTGTAATGTAATAGTTTTTTGTTTCTACTCTTTGGTATCTTTAACTTGTGTAGAATCCATTATCCTGATTAAAAAGTGCAGATGTATGGCTGATTTTTTGATCTGTCTAAGGATGTTCACAGGGCTTTGAGCTGTTAAAGTTTACTAGGTCGTAGACTAAATTTGGAAAATGGCAATATTTTAAACAGCTACTACTATAAAATTTAGTGTCATACATTCTACTAGCCCAAAATAGCCCTTGTTAACATTTACCTTCTACTTCAGAACATTCTACAAACAGTCCACTTACCTTTTCAAAATTAATGGCTATCATGAGCACATTAAAAAGGCACCATTCTGAAGTTTATTTTGTGTTTCTTTCCATTAAAATGTATTATTTTCAAGATCTCACTGTTTTGCTTCTTTTCCCTGGTGTTGAACACAATTACCACAATATTCTTATGACTACTTTAAAGGCCTCATTCTAGCTGAAAGCCATACTACGTTATTAACTCCACAAGGTCCCATAACATTTTCCCAAACATGTTGTGACTGTTGCCAGTGGAGAGAAATGCTTTTAGGGGAAAATATGGAGTTGGTATGCAGCACATTCTTTCTTTTCTGCTTTCCTAATTTCAGATAATTATTGAGTTGAAGTTTGTTAGCTAATTGTATACATGCTGTGGCATTCAAGTAGTTTCCTTTATGTATTATAGTTGACAGCAACTAGAGTTTTCTCCCATGTAGGCATATTTCTTCAGAATTGGGAGGTGAAATTGTACTCTACCTGAAGTGTGGTGCTTGGAAGCCCTGAATGGCTCTACCCAGAATTTAATCAGTTGTAGTTATTAGGGAATTATTCCATGCACCTTGGGAAATTATACTAATGCTTCTCTACCAAGATGTCATCCAATGGGAGCTCCACTGAGATAGCCACGAACTGCAGGTATTGCTTTACCTGTAACATGGGAGCAAGGTTAGAGAAAAGGACTTAAACCCCTTGAGCCAAATAAACTTAGGTCCAAGTTTAAGAGAGTGGTAGCATTTTAACATTTCTAGTTCTGCTCTTCTCAGTGGTCTCAGAAAATATATAATTTTGACTTCAGTTAAGGTTAATTTATTGGGCATATACTTGGAAAACCCTTAGCTTGGTAGGAACAGATTTATTGGTCACTATATAACAAATTTGAAAATTTTAATTTGCTTTCACTTCTACTTTCAGTGAAGCTTCATAGCATGCTCTGTTTTCAGTTCAAGGTGTCATTTGGTTTAAAGGCCCATACAAAACGTTGTCTTTGGTAGAGATGAAGTTTATCAGACACATTTAAAACATGTTTATTAATTTTCCAAATTGTCTTCAGCCTCCATACTTGTCAGTGCTTTAACTGGGATTTCATATAAAGGTTGGCACGTGGCAACATTGGGGACCTCAAGGCTGACACATATAAACACTCAAAAGAAGTCTATGTACCCTAAGGTTAGGAGAGAGAAAGCAAAGTGATTTGAGGCATAAAAGACACCCCATGCTGCTGATTCTTCTTGTGATTCCTGTTTTCTTCTTCTCCTTTGTCCTTTCCTCTCCCCCCTCCTCCTTTTGTTGAGATATCATTGTTGTTGAGTACAATAAACTTCATGTATTTAAAGCTTACAATTTGATTATGAACCTATCCATTACTACTACAATTTCCTCCTTCCATTTCCATCTGCCCCATCCCCCAGCAACCACCAATCTGCTTTCTGCCATGACAGACTATATTTCCTAGATGTTTATATAAATGGAATCAAACAGTATTTTTTTTTTGTCTTTTTTTTTTTTTCACCTAGCGCAATTAGATTGAATTTCACTTATATTATTGTGTGTACTAATAACTGCTCACTGCTTTTATTGCTGAGCTGTAGTCAATGGTAGGGGCTACCATGATTTGTTTATCCATTCACTTATTAATGACCACTGGCAAAAAAAATGAGCATCTCAGCCCTACAACCACAAGTATATAAATTCTACCAACAACCCAAATGAACTCAGAATAGGATCTTGAGTCTTACATGAGCCTGTACATGTCAAAACTTTGATTTCAGTCTTGTAAGACCTTGAGTAGGGACTGAGTTAACCTGTACCCAAACTCCTGACCCATAGGAACTCTGAGATAATAAGCTTGCATTGTTTTAAGCATCTATGGTCACTTGTTATACAGCAGAGGCCAAGAAATGCTCCCGTGAGAAAGGGACACATGAAGAGTTCACCAAGTGGGTAACAGGAAAGGAGAACATTACCGGCAAAGGGAGTAGCATGCTCAAACGCCTGGTGGTGAAAGGGAGCACAGAGCACTGGAGGGGCCATTGGCTCCTGTGTAGCTCCTCAGAGGAAGGATGGTTTGAGATGAGCCTGGAGAGGTAACAGGGTCGTGTAAATATTTAATCTTCTTGTGAAGAGATCTGAGACTTCAGCAAAGATTTTTAATTCATTGCATAGAGTGGAGAAGAGGGTGGGAAGACTGATGTGATCAGGTTTGCTTTTTTGGAAAGATCGTTCTAGCAGCAATTTGGAGGCTGGGCTTGGAGAGGACAAGAGTGAATGTGACAACCAGTTGGGAATGCAACTTTATGGTCCTGGAGAAAGAAGTGGGCAGTATAAAGCTGAGTAGCAGAAGTGGAGGCTAGATGTGAACTGATGTGACACTTGTTTAGGAAAAACCTTAGAGATAATCGCATGGAGATATTAGGTAGAGAGTTGCATGCCCTGATTTGAAGCTTAAACAAATAGATCTGTCCTGGAGAGTCATTGACCTGCAAAAAGTAACTGAAGCCATGGGCAGGTATGAAACCATCTAGGTATCAGATTCTTCAATGCTTAATTTCTGCAAGACACTGTTTCAAAGAAGGCTTTTTTAGTAACCAGAAATAAAGGAACTAAGAAGTTTATGCCAGGATATTAAAGGCATCAAGGAAACTAAGAAAGAGTATTTTGAAAAGAGAATTTTGAAAATGAGAGGATGGTCCTCAATAAACACCAAGAAGTCAAATGAGGTCTGAAGTTCTTACAAAAAACTGGGTGAGATAATGAGAGGTATGGAAATGGAAATGTAATATAGACAGCATTTTGGGAAGTCTGTGGAAAAGAGGATGGAGAGAGGATTGTAACTTGTGAAGAAAGATCAATGAGACTTCATTTATTGCTTGTTTGTTTAAAAATAAGAAAGGTTTAAATACCAATGAGAAGATCCAGGCGTGAACCCATGAGACGTTCATCACGGTTGTGCTTCTATGACGTTATGACTGTTTGTCCCACGGAAGCTAAGAAAGCTTTCATTCAGCAGCGCAGTCTTCAAAGACCTTACAGCTATGTTTTTCTTTTTTCTTTTTTTTTTTTTAATTCATTTTTATTGTTAGACTTATTGGGGTGACATCTGTTAGCAAGGATTACATAGGTTTCAGGCATACAATTCTACAGTGCATTGTCAACTTGATGTATAGTAAGTTCACCAACTAATGTGACTTCTCTTTCCATCGCCTTATATTTAGCTTCCCCCCCTCCTCTCC